>JAKCPI010031072.1:0-22702 GCA_023213315.1 Euborellia annulipes
TTATTTACAAACCGCGCCACACGCCCTCGGCCACCTTCCTCCCTTCCAAAGAGAAAGGGGAGCCACGGCTCTCCTTTAATTTACTGTAATCTGAAAGGTCGTCTTTAAATTTGATTTAATTGATACTAATTGGCAGAAGTGTCTCAGCGTCTCGGGTCTGTCGAGATTAATATGGTTAATAAGAGGCGACGCAGAATGGAGTACAAAAACTGTTTTAGTGACAGAAATTTAAATCTACTGGATTATAGAGAATAAAGCAATATAAAAACAAAAAAATTCATCAAAATTTGAAGGTTTGAATTAGATTCTACTTGTGCTGTTTCTTGGATACAAAAAAAATTATTATTTTGCCATACTAGCTGCTCCACCCGCTAAGATATAGCAAAATTTCTATTTTGTCACCTGTAGTGATTTAAATAATTATTTTATTGTATTTCTTTAAAAATCAACTTCCATGGATCAGACCCGAATTTCTCCTCATAAGATATGTCGAATTAGTCCTTTTGTAATCTTACAAAATCACCATTTTGTGACCATCTGAACGTATGCCAATTGAGCAAAACGCTCTTGGACAAATCGTCCTGTCCAAGAGCAAAACGTTTTTTTCAATGCTAATGCACACCGATTAGGCAAAATGTTTTGCCATTGAACAAAATGTTTTGCCATTGAGCGTTTTATTCAATCGGTGTGCTTTGACATTGGACACAATGTTCGGCCATTGAGAAAAAACGCTCAATGACAAAACATTTTGCTCAATGCCAACACACACCGATTGAGCAAAACGATCAATGACAAAACATTTTGTTCAATGATGTCGAATCATGCTCAATTGTGTTTTGCCTCCTCGGTGTGCGTTGTCCCATAGAAAAGCATTGAAAAAACAATTTTAGGCACAATTAGTTTTGACCAAAAACGTTTTTGCTCAATTGGTGTGCGTTCAGCTTTAGTTGAACTTTTTACTTTTATCTTTAGAAATAGAAATTGAATTCAAAATATTTTTTGACAGATCTATACGTGTGAATTCTCAAATAGAAGATTCACATTTTCCGTGTGAATCTTACTCGTGTAGCTATTAATTTTATTCTTCTATTTTCTTTTTAAACTCAAATTTTGTTATATCTAATTTTTTAAATTATATCTCTCTCTTTCTACATATTCGTATACTCAACTTTAGATGATCTTTAGTTTTAAAATTCCTACGGGTTGTGGAGGATAGATACAATAGCGATTTATATGTAGGCCTATATATAGATTTATAACAATTTCTTTTGATAATACGAGCTCTGAATAGTAGAAGGTAAATCTCGTATTAATTAAATTTATTTTGAATACCATCTCTTTGATGTTAAAATCATTTCTCTCAGCCATTGGATTTTAAAAACGCCTTTAGATAGGCAACTGCAATTTCTATTCTATTTGAATTTATCAATGATTGTTTTACGCTATTTTTTTCTTGTTTATTTTACTTTAATCAATTCAAAAAAATATATATTCTTTTAATCAAGTGGTCTGATTTAATTATTGCGAAAAATTCTTAAAAGACCGCTAAGAGTTCTGATGTTTTGACAAATGCTCAAATTCATGATCTTTTTCACTTTTAATCTCACGAAATAGAAATTTTATATCGAAAATATTTTTTGGCTTTGTTGTTTGGTGAAACAATTGGCATCGGGAACTCGTTTTCCGGCCGTCGGTCGGCAGGATGTGCCAACGACACGTCGTCGCTTCGTCGGTTACCTTGGGTGCGGTCGCTGGCTCCGTACGTCCCCCGGGGGTCGTCCCCCTCTCTCCCTTATACGGAGGGCACATGCTGAATATTCATAGCCACAGAGACAAGCCGTTAGTTGCATATGTCTTATGAAGATGTATTCATCGCAAGCCGGAAGGAAGGAAACCGATAGTTCTCGACTATTTCCTGAAAGTCCGACGGACGATAAAAACAGAGACGATATGGCTCTTTGACTTGGAGGTCAATTAACGCAACATTAAAAAAAAGCATTATCAAAAGAGATTACAAAAAATCCACCGGGCCAGTAAACTCTAGGATGTCTTTATGAATAAGAAAATTAAGAAGCCAACCCTAAAAAAGTTCAACGTAATTAAAATAATTATATTAAAATTTATTTTTACAGACTAGACTTAATTTTGTTAGCAAGGTGAACAGCTGAATCAATATATAGCAAGATAAATAAAAAGCACAGCAGCTATGTTTTTTTCTTAATTTTCGGTCGACTACCATTGGCATGAAAATGGTCGCATAGTCGACCAAAACGTCGCAGTGGGTTCAAATATAATAAAGAAAAAAAAACATATCTGCTGTGCCTTTTATGTATCCTGCTACATTTTATTTTGTTATTATTTTTTTTTAATTTGTTTAGGGTTTTTTACCGCATCTGAACCATTTACTGAACGCACACCAATTGAGCAAAAACGCTCTTGGACAAAACGTTTTTAACTAATCGTGCCTAAACGCACACCGAGAAGGCAAAAACCAATTGAGCATGATTCGTCATCATTGAACAAATTGTTTTGCCATTGAGCGTTTTGCTCAATCGGTGTGCGTTGGTGGACAAAATGTTCTGGCATTGAGCAAAAAATGCCAACGCACATCAATTAGGCAAAAATGTTCAATGGCAAAACATTTTGTCCAATGGCAAAACATTTTGTCCAATGGCAAAATAGCTATTTATATTTGAAAAAACACATTTTTTATAATTCTAAAGTTAAGTATGTTCTTGATTACTATATATCGATTATTTGCTATCGTTCGGATAGGTTTATTAGTTAGTTGACTAAAAATGAAACAACCGGATGGATAAACAGGAAATATTTATTTTTTAAGCTTTAGGCCTTTCCTCTCTACAAAAAAATAAGTTTTTCTTACTCCTATTAATTAATCATTGATGAATAAATTTCCTTTTTTTTTGTAAAAAAAAAAAAAAAAAATTGAGAAGTAACAATGAATTAGAGGGAATAAACTTTTTAAAAAAAATCTACATATCAGAAAAGTAGCCTACTATCGACAAAATAAAATTTTTTTGACTTCCATTACGATAATCAATATAAATTATTTCCAATACTCGGCGTTTTGTGCGGAAAATATGGATAGCATCTTCTTTTCTTTATATCTGTTTATTTTTCTTAGCTTCCGCTCTGGGAATTTCAATCAATCTTTTTTTTTTTTTATACATCTCTAAAGTAATCTGATTTTGATTTATGTTATCGAGACTCTCTTGTTTGGTTTTATATCCTAACCACTAAATCGATTCCTCTTTTTTTCTAATTTTATTATGATTTATTCATGTTTAGAAGTTCATTGGCACGTTGTATTTTTTTTTTTTTTTTTTGTTTTATTTTTTAGCATGATTTGACGTGACTGAATTTCGAAAAATTATAATACGATTTCAAACTGTATTTTAGAGATAATAACCCACAAAAAAAAACAACGAAGTTGAATATAAAATAAAAATTTTTAAATGTTAAGATTCACTTAGGCACAAAATAAATCTATAATTTATAAGTTTAGGTATAATTATCTTCTTTTTTTTCTCTTAATGGCATTTTAGCTTATGTCCTCTTCATGTCACGCCATGCTCTCTATGCATAACAAAAGCATGCATGCGCAAAATATTTTTTTACCTTTAATTTCCTTATTTCCGGATTATTAAAATAAATAAATACCAATAGATAAAATTGTTCTGACCTGTTATATTAACCAACGCTTTCTGGTTATAAATAGATAAAATATTAAATAAAAGTTTTGACAATGAAAAAATAATTGTAATCATGAATTTGTTGATTAGCAAATTTCTAGATGATCTGATTTTCAAATGTTTTACCTTCTAACTATCCACTTATTATAATTAACAAGTATATTATATATCATCATGTGAAACGTTTTCCGCTTCGCAACACATCTTTTCTTTTCCTAGTAATTTAATTATTTCAATTAATTTCAGGAAATTTACAAAAGAACGTTATGGAAAATTAAATTTATAGTTTTTTAAAATAAAGAACTCGAAAAACAAAATTGATATTTATTTTTACACGGTTTCTAAAGTCAATCAATTTTAATTTTTACGTTCTATGATTTTGAAAAAAATTTTATTTAAATTTACATATAATAAGTCCGGCCCTCATTTGGGGATTTTTTTATTATTATCAATTTATTTATCAAACTTGCCAATTCACAAAAAAATTAATTTTTTTTTTATTACAAATCCCGTGTTTATTTTTCTTATAAATTTAATATATCAATATATTATCATATAAAGAAGTCGATATAAATATTTTTCATTGCTTTTATACTGCTGGTACAAGCCATATGAATCTGTTCAAGATTCTCCAAGTACTATAGAAATAAAATATATGTATAAAAAAATTAAAAGACCATGCTGTTAGAGATTGGATTTATAAATTTTTTTTTTTTAGTTGCTATTCCGGTTTAAGTGCAAACGTTATAAAAATAAAATTTTTAAATTACTTTATGCAGCATGAAGATAGATTCATATAGGTAAAAATATTTCCAGTTTAATTTATATATATATATTATTTTTTATCCATACTGTATCAAAGCTTATAGAAATATAAAGCATGAAAGATTTTTAAATAAAAAAATTTAGAATTTTAATAAATACAGTAGGGCCCCGAAACAAAATTTTTCCAAACCAAACAAACAAATATTCGCCCCCCCTTTTCCGAACAACCAAAATTTTTTTTTAAAAATTTTTTTTTTTTCCTTTTTTTTTTTTTTTTTTTTTTTCTCCCCCCCAAAACATTATCTTTTTTTTTTTGAGAGAAAAATTCCCCCAAAAAAAATTTTTTTTTTTTTTTTTTCGGGGGGGGGGGAAATACAGCCAATATACCTATTATGATTGTTAATAATGGATGAATAATGATCAAGATACCGTTTGAATTTAAGAATAAGAAAATATAGGCTTTATAAAAATAAATAATAATATAAAGAATAATAAGTATAGTAAATGCAAACCAATCAAATATAGAAAAAAAATTGCTAGAAAAAGGGTTTAAGAAATAATAATAATAATATACCTAATTATATAAAAAAAAATATAAATTTTATTTATAACAAAAAAAAAAAAAACGAAAAATTAACGAATAGAAAAAAATTTAAATTAGTCCCCCACAAATAAATTAAATCTTGAGAATCCAAAATCTCAATTATTTTAAACTTGAACAAAAATTAATTTTATTTTTTTTATTTTTAATGTATTTTAAATTAATTTTTTTCTCTTTGTTTCAGGTAAGCATCTAACCGACTCCTAATTCTATTAGGTACTCCATAAATAATTAGTAAGTAAATTCTATAGAAATACACAATACAAGATTATTCATTTCGTGAAAAAAGAGAATCCTATGTTCTGGATGAACTTTTGCAAAAAATATTATGCATTGTCTTTAAATATGCAATCTTACGCTTATTTGAACTGAGGAAGGCATCAAACAATTCATCAAAACACCGACAATTAGGCTAAATAAAAAAATTTTTTTATATGAATTAAGTGAAATTGGTATTTTTTTCTTTGGACAATCATTAATGATAATGATTAAATAAAAAATAAATACTACTTCTTTAAATATTATTTATTCGAGTATATGTTCTTTAAAATTTTTAATTTTATTTAATTTAAACACTCACCATCTAGAGAAGAAAATACTAATTTCATTTATACTATATTTAAATTAATTGGACTGCATTTACTTACCTTTTAAAATATGCTTATAATTTTTATGGGATTAATTTTAATCCACATAATAGCCAATTTATAATAATAATTTGATGGATATTATTACAACGCTTTTTTTTTAATTCTAAAGATGAATTTTCACATCATTTGCTTTCCGCGTTGCGATTACGAGATCTTTTGTTGTCGACTGTTCTTATTGAAAACACCTGTGAACCAATTAGATATGTTAATTTAAGTAAATTGGTTGGTAGGGTATGATTTGCTCAATTATTCCCCTGATGAATACATTTTAAAGAAATAAATATTTTTTTTATTTCTAACAGTTTCTAAAATTTTGATTCTATATTTCTCTATTATTTGTTTTCGGATGGTAGTAAGGAACTTTGCTATCGTGCCATGTCACTTTTCTGGCCTGAGAGGCGCGGGAGCCTATTATGACGTAATTTTTCAATTTGTAGTACTTTTTTTTTAATATAGCGCTTTCCCTGTGCCCTACTAGTGGGTAGAGTACTTACCCTTAGTCAAGGGTTCGGATCCCGTCTCATGCGACAAAAATTTATTTCAAATTGTCTATCAATCCAAATGAAATAACTAGAGACCAGGTCTAAATGGCCTTCGATGCCGAAAAAGACCTTAAATCAAATAAAAAAAAAAAATTTCACCTATTTTTTGTCATTTACAAGAGTTAAACCAAATACGTATTGAATGCATCTATACTATTACGCTTTCCCTAAGAGATAAATTATATAGGCTATTTAATATTAAAATATTTTTTTATAATTATCAACTAGAATAATATATAATAAAAAAATTTTCATTTATAAAACGATGTGGTCCTTTATTTTCTGCAGGAAATCAAAGCAGTAGATATATAATTAAATCGTATAAGAGCTATATACTGGCTTCACAATGCATTGATTCAAACAATAGATCCATATAGCTAGATGTAATCTAAAATATACTTTTGCATAATTGTATGTCTTTTTAAAATAGGCATAATAGTGATAAAGTACAGCCTAAATAAAACAAACGAGAATATATAAATATTTCTTTTTTTCTTAATATTTATAGTGTTATATACAATTATTCAGCTGTTGTAATAGAATTTATCTTAGCATCTTCTTTTATGTTTTTTCTAATAATACAGGTCACACTTGCCTGTTTATTATTTTTCTCGGTTGAGAATTTGTATTCTAACTATGATTTCGACGTTAATGGTTCTCTTTGAGTGGGAGTCGAGAGGAGAGCAAAAAAAGAAAGAAGACACCGACATGGTTTTCCTATTCATTTAACGTTAAAACCAAATAGTAAATTATTCATTACGTTCCTCTGAGTTGAGTTCGAGTTCAAGGCAAAGACAGATGGATGTGTCTTGGAACAAAAACAAACCCTTGTTGATTTTCGTGAGAGTTCCTGGACCAAAAAAAAAAAAAGAAAAACAAGAAATTGAAAAAAAAAGACCTTCAACTGAAAGAAATTAATTCCTTTTGTGAGGTGAGAAACGAAAAAAAATATAACATGCAAAGAATAATAACATTGAGAAGTAAATAACTTTCAGATGCGCCAAGAAATACTTTCGCCTTTGGGAAAACACAATATAGTACGAATTAATATTAATAATAAAACGTTTTTGCGTTTCTCACCTTTGATTCCCCCTTGAATAAAAATTATTAAAAATGATCGAGGGATCCACAAGCCCGCAGCTAGTCTGCATTGTGGACCTTTAGAGACACAGGGATATACACGCCCATACCAGGGACACACAGGGATCCACACGCCCGCACCAGGGACTCACAGGAATACACAAGCCCTCAACAAGGACCCACATTTTTCTTCTGGTCACTTTCGATCTACTGTGTGTTTCCCTGGCTCGGGCGTGTGACTTCCTGAGTGTCTTTGGTGCGGGCGTGTGGCTCCCTGTGTGTTCCTGGTGCGGGCGTGTATATCCCTGTGTGTCACTAAGGTTCACTATGCAGACTAGCTGCGGGCGTGTGGATCCCTTGATCATTTTTACTGGGGCTAGTGGTGGTTTTTCCACCTAGTCAATAAAAAATTTTATTAAATGAAATTTTGCTCTTTCTTGATTTTTCTCAAAAATTCGAAAAATCGCTCTAGTTTCTACAAAAGCTTCAAAAAAATTATTTTTACTTTTATTTTTAGCGTAGGAGAAACGAAAATTTCATATACGGTACAGAAGCCGGACCCAAAAATCGTGTAGACCGGTGTAATTAAAAACTCTCATAATAACACAAAAATATTTTACTTGATTGGGTTCTTTATCCTTGATAGTATTCACAATTTTATTTTTCAACATTGATTTTGGCATCTAAGGAAATATATATTCAATAAAACTTTTGTTTGCTTTCTGTTCTTCTTCTGTTGTTGTTGAGAGTGAGTGATTTGTTTCATCGTTGTCCTCGTCATCGTCGTTGTTGTGGCTCGTTGCTGCATTGGCCACGCTCGGGCTAATCCCTATTTCGCTATGCATGTCCGTTCGTCGGGCTGTCCGAGCTGCTCTCCTCCTCTCTATGACTTGGCGAATCGCTCGCTGTTTGCTGTTGTTGCTCCTGCCAGCCCGATGACTCTCTCATTCAAGTTCGTCACACCCGGTAACTCATTGACCCTGGCAGCAAAACAGCCTCGAAATTGCTCTCAGGAATGCAATTGCATAGGCACGGGTTGGATAATAATAAAAAAAAACCCCAAGCTAAGGGCGATTCGGTAAATTGATCATTTTTTTTTCTAATCTCGTCCCTTATATCACGTCTTTCATTGGAATGCATACGTGATTAAAAATTCTATTCTTTCTCATTTTTATTATTATTATTAATTTTTTTTTATCCAATACCCGTTTTTAAGACCACCCGGGCTTTAAAGTTAATCGTAAAAAAAAGAACTAATATACGAAGATCTGGTCAATTCTCAAAAAACAGGCGTTAAAATTTAACTTCATTAAATGGGTGTTAAAAAGTAAAATAATAATCAGCGTTAAAAAATGCTATTCTCTAAACCAAGTTTTAACTTTACTTTTTAGCACCATGTGTTAACGATCCATATGAAGATAGCTATGTTTTCTGATTGTTTGTGTTTTTACACTCCCTTGATAAACTCTCGCGCATACCAACTTGATTTATTATTTTCAATCTAGTAAGCCTATCTGACACACGAGCGTTAAAAAATGCTATTCTCTAAACAAAATTTTAACAGCGACTTTAACATGTTTTTATTTTTTATCTCAAAGCTGTTAAAAACTTTATTTTTATGTTAAAGACGCACGCCATTTTTATGCTTTAAATACGGCGTTAAAATATTAAAGGCCCCCCAGGGAGGGTGGACATGGGATAATTTTTAATATTATTGACTAAATATTAACGCTTTGGCGTTAAAGTTTTTGGAAATTTGAGTCAAGGAAATGTTAAAATGAATTAACACTAATTTCAGATGTTAAAAGTTAAGGTTTTGCTTAGGTTGCTTTTACTTACACTAATTGAGCAAAACGCACTTGGACAAAACGTTTTGCTCAATGCCAACGCACACTGATTAGGCAAAATGTTTTGCCATTGAACAAAATGTTTTATCATTCAGCAAAATGTTTTGCCATTGGACATTGTCGAATCATGCTCAATTGTGTTTTGCCTCCTCGGTGTGCTTTGTTGCCCCATAGAAAAACAGTTTTTGGCACAATTAGTCAAAAAGGTTTTGTACTAGAACGTTTTTGCTCAATTGGTGTGCGTTTAGCCTTAGAGAATAGATCTGCATATGTTTTATTTAAAGGGATGGCATTCAAGTATGTCGCATTTATAAATTTGGATTTTACAAAATTTTGTTGTCATATTAATTAGTAGTATAGTATAGTATTATTAGTAGTATTAACACGATCGTTTGATTCCGATTTTGTTTTACTTTGAATTGTATTGATACCATTTCTAAGTGGATTTCATTTTAAAGGCAACTTCAATAGAAAGATTCTCGGCATTTCTTGTTTTCTCTTGTAATTTATTTCTGCTTGAATGATGGAATAAGTAACCACTGACATATATTTTTCAAACAAGCTTCGGCAAATTTAAAACACAAATAATCAAGCATCTATATTTGAACAAATATTGACTTTGAATTTAAATGGTCTTTTATGTTTTTTTTCTCCTAGTTTAAAACTGTCTCACTAAATTTTTCAATTTTTACGAAGAGAGCCAAATTGCAAAAAAGTTAGTTGCAAATTTATCTTTACTGGCTTGCACATAAATTTTTTTGTTTTTAAATTTTATCTTGATATTGATTCTTCGGGATCTCGGTGTACGTCCTCCTTGCTCTGAATATTAATTATTATATCTCTCATGAATTATTTCACTATTTTTTATTTTATTACATTCTAACCCCCATTGACACTAGCTACTAACAAATTGTAAGCCATGCTCTTGCTTGTTGGAAGGTAGGCAATCCGTCAGCTCATTAAATGGCGGATACACAGAAGTTAATTTCTAATGCAATTTTTAACAATTACGCATCCGCTCTTGACCCCTGAAACAGGAACGTCATAGTGAATAGTTCAGTTCCTTCCGGCAACAAAACACGATTTGATGTTATCTTGAGCATACTATAGGCTTATCATTTTGAATAAGTAAAAACTTTCGACCGTAGGTTCTCGTTGAAACATTTTCTAAATTAAAATTAAGTATACAAATTTAACACTATTTATTTATTAATAATCGATTATTTTTCACAATCGATTATTTTCGGGAAATATGTGTTTGATTAGATGGGATGAGACTCGTATTCTAAAAAAAAGGTAAAATGATTTTCATGAGTGGGAAAAAATGAAAATTTTCTGAAAAAGATTTTCGCAAGAGGGAGAATTTTTCTATAATCGGAATATTCGATTATTTTTTCGATAATCAAACACCCCTATTCCCTTAAACCTTAAATTGTGAATTTATACGGTAATTATCTTAGGGGGTCAATGCATCAGTCATTTCGATTGCCTATCTATCTTCCTTGACCATTTGGGTTGCCTGTCTTCCAGGATGTATAATTCAAACTATCCAACTAACACAACAAATAAACATACTCACAAAACCTTATGATTAGAGACCGGACAAAAAAGCATAAAAAAATGGAAAAAAGTGCTTAAAAAAGCATAAAAATCTTGAATAAAAAGTTTTAAATAAGCATAAAAAAGGAGGGGGGGGGGTAAAGGATGTAATTAATTTTAATATAAAATTTTAAAAATTAAAAAAATTTTATTTGTATATACCTATATTCGGGTAAACAAATACAGAATGCAACTTTAAATTACCGAAAGTGTGAGGCAGTGTCGGATCCAGAGGTGTTTCTCGGGGGAGGGGGGGGGGTAATCTGGAGTGACTGGTCGCAGAGCGGTAATTTAAAGGCGCATTCTGTACTTGTTTGCCAGAATATAAATATAAATCAAATTTTTAAGTATTAATTTTTAAAATTTTACATTAAAAATACATTTTTTTTTTTCGAAAAAAAGTATTTTTTTTTTCAAATCTCAGGGGGGTACCCCCTGTAGGGGTTCAGAGGTCCCAGGGGGCTCGAGTCAGAGTAGGAAAGGCGCGATTTGCGCAGTTGCCGAAGGATTTGCTTTACATTTTGCTGAATAATGTTTTAAATTATTTTTAAAAATCTGGTGTGACTGGCGCACAGCACACAACTTTCTCTTACCTTCGGTAATCGAAAGTTGTGTACTGTGCTTGTCACACCAGATTTTTTGTGTCGACATATATTTAGTTCCCGACAGTACGGAACATTTGAATTCAGATGTAAAATTTATAAGTATGGGAAAATATTTATATTTTGTTACCATGGCAACCATTTCTCCTATCTTCCCTATGAAATACAAGAGTAAAGTGGTCTTCAGAAGATTTCAATCGCAAAATGAGAATATACATTTTAAAGAGCATCTAAAAAATAATTGATTTTTGAATTTAAAAAAAAATCGTTGGAGCAAATTTTGAGAAAATCGAAAAAAACTGAAAAAGTACATCAGTAAAGTACTAGTACTCTTTGGCCGATTTTGATTAAAAGCTTATTTTTCCGGTCCCGGGGGGTGTTTAACTTAAATATAGAATTTCAACCTCGTAGCTCAATTCCTTCATGCTTAAAATTGAACACAGACACACACACCCACCCACACACCCACACACCCACAGACAGACCATGTCGCGAAAACCACTTTTTTGGATTCAGGGGACCTCAAAACGTGAAGATCCATCAAAATCTCGACATCGAATTTTTGACATGAATCCAATACTTTCTCTCTATATATATATTACATATATACATAGGTAAGAGAAAGTAAAAATTGTATAGCCCTCGGGCTTGGTGTAGTTGGTAGAGCGCCTGCCTTGTATACCAAGGGTCGAGGATTCGGATCCCATGCAGTCCGATGATTTTATTTAAGCCACTTGGCTTAAATAAGAATGCCTGGACCCCCAATAGATATATTTACAAATAACGAGTATTGTTTAGTTTTAAACGGCCTAAGTTGCCAAAAAGACTGTGCGTAAGCCATAGGCGTATAGAGAAAATTTTTTTCGGGGAGGGGGGGCCTAAACCCTAAAATTTTTCTACGGAATTTTTTTTTAAACTAAATTTTTTCCGCCCTGCGAAAATCATTTTACCTTTTTTTTTTAGAGACACGATATTTTTGCAGTCCCGCGGAACATTTCCCCTTTTGCGGAGCCCACAGGTTTTCCACACGAAAATTTTGCCGCTCCCCAGAACATTTTCCCATTTGTTTTTCGCCCTGCAGAAAAAAATTTTTTACAGGGCTATATTTTTTCGCACTGCGGGGCCGATCAAACATTTCGAGGTGGCCGAGATCCGCTAATGTCTGTATATCCCCTTATATGTATATGCATTTGGAAAATTTCAGAGGGGGGCCGGGCTCCCTCGCCCCCTCCCCCCCCCTTATATACGTCCCTTGTGTATGCGTGTGTGAATGGGAAAAAATTGTGTTTTTTAATAAAAAAAAAAAAAAAATTATAAATATTCGTAAAATAAGTTCAAATAAGCACAAAGGGCAAAAAAAGCATGAAAACTCAAAAAAAGCAAAAAAAGCATAAAAAATGTAATCTCAATACGCTTAGTTTTTCGTAATTCGCCTAGAAATTAAATATCTAATGGCTGCTTATAAAATTCAGCAATAAGCATTTTGCTTAAAATCCGGTCTCTACTTATAACTAGCCTGCAAGGTGCTAAATGTATATTTTTAAGTTAAATTCAACAATTCTGTTAATTTGATAATATATATGACAATATATTTTTTGTAAAAAATCATTTGTATACTACAGCTCTGAAGATGAACCCTACAGGGATCGAAACGTCAGCGTGAGTAATGAGATTAAAAAAAAAAGAAAAAACCATAGCTGCATTTCTCTTTATTATCTTTTACCAATATAATTAAACACACAACCAGTGCCGGATCTAAGAGGGGGGGGGGGCAGTGGGGGATGTGCCCAGGGCGGCAGATATCAGGGGGCGGTAATTAAAGAAAGAGAGCAGGAAAAATCCAGCTGAAACTTAAAAAAAAAAGGTAAAATGATTTTCGAATCAGGCAAAAATGGAGTGATTTGAGTTTCGAGGGAAAAATTTACTAAAAAAAAAAAAAAGGTAACATTGCTGTTAAAACTTGGTTTAGATAATAGCATTTTTTAACACTGATGTTATTACTTTAATTTTTAACATCCAATTTATGATGTTAAATTTTATGGTCTGTTTTTAGAGAATAGAGATTAAATAATATGAGGATGTGGCTTAAGGGCAGCCAAGGCGAAAAATAAAATAAAAATCTATTTTTTTCGACGTTTCGAGTGCCGATCGCATTTTCAAGAAAATATAAATTGGGAAAAACGTTGCTACACTGCCATGTCAACTAACCTGACAACTTGACATCATTTTTGTCCTGATGAAGAGTGCGATCGGCACTCGAAACATCGACATTTTAAACTATTTTATTTTTCGCCTTGGCTCCCCTTATGCCACATCCTCATATCATAATATCCAGCCATCAAGAAACAACGAGATTAAATAATTTTATTTCATAAATTAGAGATTGAATATTTTAATTATTTTGATATTATTTAATCAACAATAAATAACCTTGAAACGAGAAAAATATTAAAAGAAATATTTTTTTTCAACAAATTTAATTATTTGTGAGTTTATTAGTAAATTAATCAAAGAGATATTAAAATAAAGCCAAAAAAAAAAAAGGTGAAGCAACCTGGAGAGATATTCTTTCTAGATTTTCTAGGTTAGAAGAGATAAAATCAAATGGTCTGAAAAAATATGTAAAAGAAAAAAGAAAAAGGTGAGTAGAATATTATTTGTTTTTATGCGAGCCAATACCCAATAAAATTCCCCCATATATACTTTTCAATGAATATAGTGGAATGCATATATCGTAAAATAAAGTCACTTGCTGCTGTTTTTTTTTTTTTTTTTTTCAATAAAACTTTTCAATTTTTTTTTTTTTTTTTTTTTTTGAATGGTTAATATGGTTATTGGAAACAAAAAAATCCATTGAATATTAAATAAAAAATAATCATAAAAACTAGAAATCGAACAAACAAAAAGAGAATTGATTAAAAATTCATTTTTTTTTTGTTTGTAAATTCAAATAGTGAGACAGACCGAGAGATAGACGATAGGGAAAAGGGAAGAGCCCTTAGGGATCGCTAGGATAACCTCCCCCTCTCTCTCTCTCGTATGCATGGTCCAATGGTCCAATGGTCCATTGAATGCAAGCAACCAAAGACCCAGAGCACTCGCTCGGCCTCGAAACTTCTCATGCCCAATTGCGTTTACTAATTGATACAGAAATAGAATCATTTTGTTTTATTTTGAATTGTATCCATTAGATCATCAATATATAAATCTGGTGTGGCCAACATATAATACTTATTACCATGGGCGTACCCAGGATCAAATCTAGGGGGGGCATGGTCAGATCATGGTCGTCCAGGGGGGGGGGGGCAGATCATGGTCGTCCAGATTGTGACATAGCTATTTTTTATATAGAGGGTTAAAGCCTTCGAATTAAAGGCCTAAAAACCCTCGAGTCCTAACAAAAAGAATCATTCCCCGTCGCCAACCACCAATTTTGTTTCGTTTCATCACTTTATAAACATTTAATTTTTTTTTTTTGCTGCTTCTAGGGGGGGGGGGGGCAGCTGCCCCCCTGCCCCTCGCTGGGTACGCCCATGCTTATTACCCTTCGGTAAGAGAAAGTTGTGCACCGTGCTGGTCACACCAGATTTTTTGTGTCGAGATATATTTAGTTTCCCATAGCACCTTAGTTTCAAACTTGCATTTTAAATGTTGACTGCTTCAAATAAACTATGGTTATTTTTCAAAATTTTAATCTCATATTTGGACATTTTATACACAATATAGAATCGTAAATAAATACAAAATTTCATTTCATAAGAATTGGAAAAAAAATTTTAAAATGCGTAAAAAGTTCCAAAGGGGACCCCCTTTTGAATCGAAATTAACATACAAATCCCTATAGGAAATTAACATTGTTCCTATGGATGGAAGAGGCGAAAAGGGAATTTAAAAAGAGTAGAGACAGACGAGAGAGAGAGATATGTTTTCTCGGAAACAATTAAAGACAGAAATAAAATAAAAATAAATGGGAATTTAAATAATAATTGATTTTTAATCTAATAAAAAGAAAAAGATTTAAATTCCGTTATTATTTTAAAAATTATATTTTATCAATTTAAAAATTGAAAAATTAAATCTCACAATTACTTTTTTATAATTCGTCATATAGGCTATATTTTAAATTTCAACTTTGCTATTTTGAATACATTTTAAAATAATGATTATTCTAAAATTCCTTATTATAAATGTCAATTTATTTACTATTTCAGTACTGACTAGAGATGGGCAAAATCGTTCTTTTTGAGGAACGGGTCGTTCGCCGTTCGAATTCTGAAACGACCCGTTCACCACGACCCGTTCACCGTTCTTTTTTTCAATTTCTCTTCCCCCCCCCCCCAACAAAAAAAAACATGCCTTGTTAAAATTTAAGAGTTAAGCTTAGGTAAGAATTCATATTTATTTTATTTCAAAAATTATACTATAAGTTACGGAGGGGGAGGGGGGAGGGGGGATAGTTTAGCTGGAAAGTTTACCACAAGAATCTATAGGCCTATATATATATAAGGTTATATGTAAAAATAAACAAAAAATATAGTTTAACATTTTTAATGAACATTTTATATATTGCTGTTTAAAAATACAATTTGATTTAAATTTGAAGAAGTTAACCTACTTCTTCTCTCCGTTAAAATTTGTCCTGCCTTGGAAAATATCCTTTCACAGGGTGCAGAACTGGCAGGAATACATAATCTCTTTAAAACGATTTGATATATATGGGGATATATTAGTTTCCTTTGCTCCCACCATAATAAAGGGTCTTGATCCCTTTTAAGCAATGGCTCTGCTAAAAATTTATCAATTTCCACAATGGCCAATGCCTTGGGATCCTTTATTTCACTAAAGGAATCGTTATCCTTGTCAAATTCCTCCCACAATATCGAAGTCGATGAAACCGAAGTTTCTATAGAGAGATTTTCCGGTGTCTCTCTTGTTGAATTCCTCGATTCATGCGAAATAATATTTTTAATTTGCCCAACCAAACTATCATACGTTTGTTTATATTTTGCAACGTTGTCTTTAAATCCCTTTTTTTTAAATCTAGGGTCTAAAAGGACACTTTGAAGAATCAATTCTTGAGGCTAGCTTCTTTGGGATTAAAGTGATCCAATAATTCGCTGGACTTGATTGTGCTGGCCTTGTGGGACATCTGAAAATGTTTACTTTTGATATATCTATATGGATTTAATTATAAAATTGGCATAGCTAATTATATTAACGATAGTTCTAAATTTAAGTCATGAAAAAAGCAGCCAATTATTAGGAAAATAGGAAAATAAACAATTTAGTTATATCGTGTATAAAATAATCAAATATTTTTTAACAAATAATAAAAATTAATAATTTATTTGGAATAAAATTTAATTAAGAATATAAAATAAAAAGGCAATTTATAGATATATGTTAAAAAATTGATATTCATTTTTTATTTTATTCGATTCTAAATAATTTGAAACTCTTATCTTTTTTTAAGGTGATATATTAATTAGATATAAAAAAATCATTTAGCTTACTTACCTTATAAATTATTGAACTAAAACCAAGTAAATTTGGAAAATTTTGTGTTGAAGAAACCAAAGGGTGAATAAAAATAATCTGAAATAAGATGAATATTAATATTTTTAGAAAAACAATTCATAATTAGTTATCAAAATTTTATCAAAAATTCAAAAAAATAAAAACCAAATTTATTAAGTTAAAATATTATATAAATTAAAAAAAAGTTATATATTCTATTTTTTTATTCAATTATAGTTAAAGTAAAATGATAATTAATTTATTAATTAGACATAAATAATAATCCAACTGACCTTATGAATAATTAAGTATTGAAATCAGATTGAAATATTGAACTCATCAGGAAATTAAAACCAAATAAATAATTAAACATGTGAAAAATAAGTTTACCGTGAAATTTGAAATACTTTGACAGAAAAGTTCTATGACTTGTATGTGTTTCTAAGTTCAGAATGAACCTAAAATTAAACATCCAAAGTTTTACCGAATTTCAACGAAAAATCCCGGACGAACTCGAAGGAGTAAGGAAGAAAAGCTAAAACACATGAACGGATGAACGGCCGTTCGCCAAACGAACGGATAAAACAAATGAACGGATAAACGAACGGATAAAACAAATGAACGGATGACCGGCCGTTCGCCAAACGAACGGATAAAACAAATGAACGGATAAACGAACGGATAAAACAAATGAACGGATAAACGAACGGATAAAACAAATGAACGGATAAACGAACGGATAAAACAAATGAACGGATGACCGGCCGTTCGCCAAACGAACGGATAAAACAAATGAACGGATAAACGAACGGATAAAACAAATGAACGGATAAACGAACGGATAAAACAAATGAACGGATAAACGAACGGATAAAACAAATGAACGGATAAACGAACGGATAAAACAAATGAACGGATAAACGAACGGATAAAACAAATGAACGGATGACCGGCCGTTCGCCAAACGAACGGATAAAACAAATGAACGGAGGACCGGTCGGTCGCCGAAGACAGGTCAAAACAACGAACGGAGGACCGGCGAACGGCGAACGGTTAAAAGCGCGACCCGTTCAATCCCGTTCACTTCAACGACCCGTTCTTCGCGACCCGTTCGCGAACGGAATGCCCACCTCTAGTACTGACAAGGCCAGTATTCCAACCATTGGTTTTTGTCATTAATCAAATAAGTTGATAATGTTATTTGTTCCCTATTTCGATTAGTGAATATCCACTATTTAGTAGTGGTATACTTTTAACTATTTAAAATAGTGAATATTAACTACTAAATAGTGAGATTTTCACTATTTTGATTTTAGAGAGTGGGAGAAATACTGTAGAAAAGGAATATTGGAACAGCCTTGGGAGGGGGGGGGAGGGGGCACTCACACCATATTATAAAAAAAATCTGGTGTGACTGGCGCACACCACACAACTTTCTCTTACCTTCGGTAATCGAAAGTTGTGAACTGTGCTTGTCACAACAGATTTTTTGTGTTGAGATATATTTAGTTACAGACAGTAGGGTACATTTGAATTCAAGATGTAAAATTTATAAGTTTGGGAAAATATTTATATTTTGTTACCATAGCAACCATAGGAGAAATTCCTATCTTTCCTATGAAGAACAAGAGTAAAGTGGTCTTCAGAAGATTTCAATGACAAAATGAGAATATACATTTTATTGAGAATCTAAAAAAAATTGATTTTTGAATTAAAAAAAAATCGTTGGAGCGAATTTTGAGAAAATCGAAAAAAACTGAAAAAGTGCATCAGTAAAGTACTAGTACTCTTTGGTCGATTTTGTTCAAAAGCTTCGTGTCACGTTCCAGGGGGGTGCCTAACTTAAATATAAAATTTCAACTTTCTAGCTCTTTTCGTTCTTGAGATATTTTGTTCACAGACACACACACAGACAGACAGACCATGTCGCGAAAACCACTTTTTTGGATTCAGGGGACCTCAAAACGTGAAGATCCATCAAAATCTCGACATCGAATTTTTTGACATGAATCCAATACTTTCTCTCTATATATATTAGGCCTAACATCTATATAGAGGTAAGAGAAAGTAAAAAACAAGTGGGAAAGTCCGCCGAAGGGCGCGCCCCCTGGCCTTCGGCAAGCAAATGCAAAATTTTAGTTTTAAATTTCCCTCTTTGACTCAACTTCATTTTATTCTGGCCAATCAGCGCCCTGATAGGCACATAGACACAGGGCCAAGAAGTCAGTCAGCCGCTAACGCTTTATATTATAGTATGATGATATTTATAAATAATAATTAAATGAAAAATTAGACTAGTAATAATATTCAGTCGATGTTGTTGTTTAGCTAGAATGAATGAATGGAGAGCGAGAGAGAGAGAGAGGCCGGGATGCAGAGATTGCTCCTGCTCTATTGATTGATTAGCGAGAAAGAGAGAGAGGGAGAGAGAAGCCCACATTTTTTTTTTTTGACCAAGATAATTCAGGGAATATAATCGAAGGCCCGTCCGGATAAATATTGCACACGAGTCACCGGGGAGTTTGGCATAAAATTGATTTCAACTAAAATGCTGGGGCCGGTTGTAAATAATTGACACGCCGAGAGAGAGGCATCTCTCTCTCTCTCTCTCTCTCTCCCATTGTGTGTGTGCACCACCAAAGTCTGTTTACGGGTCGCTGTGCGTCAATTAATGCGATTAAATATTTAAGAAGAGCACGAGTTTGCGTCACAATTGTTGACCGAAAGAGGGGGGAGAGGGGAGGGGAGCAATAGGGGGAGGCTGTTATAACTTGCCAAGTCAAATACATATACAGCGTATATAAAATTCAAAATAATAAAAGAAAATGGCTTCTATGGGACAGTGAAGCCATTTCACGAGGTCCATGAGGTTAGATGAAAATAAATCAAATATTCAACACAACTCTCTTCTGTTACGGTAGATAACAAAATATTTTGATTCCAGAATCTTTTTAGGGCCGATTGCATCAGTTAGGGAGAGCTTGTTGACTCTGGGCTGACGTTTTAGTTCCGTGTTTGAACCATCTTCAGAGCTGGCTAAAAGTCATTATGAAAATGTCACAGTGGATTTTATAGATCATTGAACCAAACGTTTATATAATATGTAATTATATACACAGTATGCAATGACTAGGTACATACATACATAGATTCATTTGTGACACTTTCATAATGACTTTTCGCCAGTTCTGAAGATGCTCCAAACACGAAACCGAAACGTCATCTGTGTAGATTAAATAAATAAAGAAAAGGTTTTAGCTACGTCTCTCATTTGTCTTTCCTCTTGTGAATATAACATCACAGCTATAAATTGCGTTTTGATGTCATTTGACGATTGTTCGTTACCAGATCCAAGCAGGGAGACGCCAAAGTTGTACATCAACGCAGTAATCAACACTCTGTCCTGAGGAAGGTCGAAACATTTTTTTGAATAAAGCAATTTATAACAATTGGCGATTTGCTTTTCTTGTGCAACTCTGGTATTAAATAAATATACCTGGATTAAATATAAAACTAAACTGGTATTATTATTTAAGATCTTTTTCGGCATCTAAGGCCATTTAGACCCCATCCCTATTTATTTCAAATGATTTGTAGTCAATTCAAACGAAATAAATTTTTCTCGCGGGAGACGGGAAGCGAACCCGGGACCCCGGAACGAGAAGCTAGTGTCTTCTCTCTGAGCCACGGGGCTCGGGCCTGTTATTATTTAAAAATAAATATGCCGGAATCTCTTTCTAACGTCACAATTGGATTAGAATAAAATTTTTACACCAAGATTGCTTATAGAGTATCTAGGACCCTTGTAGGCTTTATATATTAACACAATTTTATTATTTGTTCACGTGACTAAACAAGCCAAGTGGCCGGGCCGATATCATCAGTGGTTGGCTGGTTTCCTTAGACAGAATGGCTGACTGACAATCAAGAAACGAGAGAGAAAGGGCTCCTTTAGAGAGAGAGAGAGGATTTAGTCTCCAAGTCCATCCACCCACCCACCCACCTTCGGGGCTGTCTGTCCTTTATCTCTTTCTATCTCTGTGTCCAGGATTGATCAGTCTCTCTCTCTCTAAAGGAGAGCATTGTGGTCTTTGACCGTCGTCGTCGTCGTGTCTTCGTCTCTTGACCTCATTACACCATTAATAAGAGCCTTAGCTGCTGCTGCTGCTTTGTGTTTCCTTTTCAACTCGGTTAACAATTATTCACACAATATCTTTTCAAACTACTAGGCAAAGTGCCTTAATTAAAATTTATTATTACACCACACCAAACCAACAAGTTGCTGAGATTCTATTTATCTTTAAATATATTTTTTTTTCTCTATTGTACGGTATATGGCCTAATAAATGGAGTTTTGAATATATCACGACATCAATTTGAAATACATGATTGAGCAAGTTGGTTGAAGTATGCCTCTGAAACACTGCATCCTTAACAATCCGAAGAAGTAACTTAATAGTATCGATACTTTTCATCCGATACTAGTACTTTTTACTCGATACTTTACTCATATGAGTACTTGATTGCCGGTATCGAATGAAAATACTCATTCAGATATTTTTTCTTTTTTTCGGCATTTTAGGCCATATAGGCTTTAAACGTTAAACGTTACATAAATATTCTAATTACAATTCTGCAAAGAATATCTTTTTATTTATTTATTTTTATTTTTTGCTCGAGAAAAATCTGGTGTGACTAGTCGCACTGCACACAACTTCTCTTACCTTCGGCAATTGAAAGTTGTATTCTGCGCTTGTCACACGAGATTTTTTGTGTCGAGATATCCTTAGTTTCCGGCAATATATTAGAATTCAAGATATAAAATTTAAATACATACATTATATTTTGTTACCATGGCTTCTACTTTTCCTATAAAGGACAAAAGTGGGCTTTAAACAATTTTGTCTACAAAATAAAAATATATATTTTAAAGAGCATCTAAAATATAATTGATTTTTAAACAAACTCGTTAAAGCCAATTGTGAGAAAAAAAAAATGAAAAAATACATCAGTAAAGTACAAGTACTATTTGGTAGATTTGAATGAAATTCCTGCACATGCTTGGGACACGAATACTTAACTTAAGTATAAAATTTGAGTACCGAGAGTTCTTCCCTTATTGAGATATTAAATTTAATCCAGATTTTTTGATATTTCAGTTGAAATTCATTCAAATGATTGTGAAAATGACGTCAAATTCAAGCTAAAAGGGAATCGCCTCCTTTTAATGGCAATTTCGAGAAAAGCAATCAAACAGGCATTTAAAAGCAATAAAATCCCTTTCAGAGAAATTTACATAAACATTATGTTTTGATATTTTAACTGGAATCGATCTTCTTGAAATTTAAGATTTTTTCACAATAAATTAAATTAATTTCAAGTGAAATATCAAAAAATGTGGGTTAAAGGGAATTACTCAAAAACGAAAAAACTCTCGATACTCAAATTTTATACTTAATCCAAGTATCTACAGTATGTCGCAAGTAATTCAAGAAATTGCAATCACATCAGTCAAGTGTCGATACATTATTTTCGATACCAAATCCCTACGCGTGATCTCGTGTTTCGAAATTCCAACCGGAAGTTGCCCAAATAGAGCGTGACAGACAGACGGACAGACGGACATTAACGAATTATATAGATTTACGTACCAAATTTTGTGACACTACACTTACCCCCTACAACGCCCATAGGGATCCACCACCGCGATCACCGCTTTAATTCTTAAAACCAATCTGAACTTAGCGCAACACTTTCACTACACTAGGGTGGAGGATGAATAAGAT
>JAKCPI010031073.1:0-27558 GCA_023213315.1 Euborellia annulipes
GCTTATGTAGAGACTCCGGTGTCTGTCTGTCCGACCGTCCGTTCGTCTGAACACAAAAAAGTACGGCCTGAACTAAAGGTCGTGAGAAATAAATAATACTTACATATACCGATTCAGTATAAAAAACTGATCCAGGGAAAATACGCTTTGGTTGCTAGCACTTCCGGCTTTTAAATATTTAACATTTTTTAATTTTACATTTGGATCATTCCACGTCAGTTCAACCAGGCCATTTTCACCCAAAAAGTTCAGATTTTGAAAACTTGGTATGCTTGTTCTATATCTAGAGATAAGTAGCAGCACCAAATTTCAATTTTTTATCTCACTTTAGTTTTCGTTATGGCACTTTAAAATTTTAATTTTTTCACCTTCCAAGGCTTGAATAACTAAACAAATAAATAGCGGAAGAGAAAATAATTTCTCATTTATTTATTTGACCACCAACCAATTTTTATGGTAGGTTCTTTAAACAATAAGGAATTAGAAAAAAAACTATATCACGAATCTAACAAGTTAATTCCAAAATATAAAAAAAAAAATTCATATTGTTGATTTTTTTTTAGTTTTGAAAAACGCAAACATGGTTTAGGTTAAAGCCAATAACTCCAAAAGGGAATGAGATATTCAAGAAAATTTTTTTTTCTAAATAATCTACATGAAATGGGCTTGAATTTATAAATAAAAATTTTTGTGTATTTTGTTCCCTCTATTTCTTAAGTCCATTGCAATTTCAATATATAGTTTTACGTTAAAAAGGTTTCAAAAGCAAAAATGAAAATATACATTTTAAAGAGCTTCTAAACAATAATTGATTTATGAATTTTAATAAAATCGTTGCAGGAAATTTTGAGAAAATTGAAAAAAACTGAAAAGTACATCAGTAAAGGCTCAGTACTTTTGGCCGATTTTGTTCAAAAGCTTATTTGAGTGTCCGAAACGGTGCCTAACTTTAAATATATAAATTAAACTTACTAGCGGCAATCCTTTTATGCTTTCATTTAAACATTGTGTTTTCGTCTGTGTTCAGTAATAAGCAGACACACACACAGAGTTCATTTGAAATCATGAAAGAATTGAGCTAGGGAGGTAATTTGAATAAATAAATATTTTTTATTAATGAATATTTTTATATTTTCCTTTTTCTCTATGAAAAATTCACTAGACTGCGTATATGACAACTTTCTCTTACCTTCGGTAATCGAAAGTTGTGTACTGTGCTTGTCACACCAGATTTTTGTGTCGACATGTATTTAGTTTCCGACAGTAGGGTACAATTGAATTCAAGATGTAAAATTTATAAGTATGGGAAAATATTTATATTTTGATACCATGGCGACCATTTCTCCTATCTTTTCTATGTAGTACAAGAGTAAAGTGATCTTCAGAAGATTTCAATCACAAAATGAGAATATACATTTTATAGAGAATCTAAAAAAATAATTGATTTTTGAATTTTAAAAAAAATCGTTGAGCAAATTTAGAGAAAATCGAAAAAAACTGAAAAAGTGACTAAAATAAAGGTCAAGTACTCTTTGGTCGATTTTGTTCAAAAGCTTCGTGTCACGTCCCATGGGGGTGTCTAACTTAAATATAAAATTTCAACTTCCTAGCTCTTTTCGTTCTTGAGATATTTTGTTCACAGACAGCCACACACACAGACAGACAGACAGCATTCATGTCGCGAAAAACCACTTTTTTTGGATTCAGGAGACCTCAAAACTTGAAGATCCATCAAAATCTCGACATCGAATTTTTGACATGAATCCAATACTTTCTCTCTATATATATATTACATATATACATAGGTAAGAGAAAGTAAAAAAAGAGGATAGTGTTAGTTCGCGTGGAGGAAAGAAAGAATTATCAAAATCTAAGCTGCCGTAGCATTCGCCAAACTTGAAAAATCAGTACAGGTCTAATAACTTAAAAAATTTTTTTCTATAATTTAGTTAGGGGGGCGCCAAAAATGACCTGGCACGGAGGCGTCAATCCTGGAAAAATTTAAGAGCACCATCATGATAAATAAGCGGAGAAAAAAAAATTTTTTTTTCTAAAATAAAAAAAAAATAGAACGCGAAATAATCCCACTCTGAAATTTTCAGAGCATTTGTAGAAAAAATCAAGTTTTTTAAATAAAAAAAAAAAAATTAAAAAAAAAGTGTCAGGTTCCCGAAATTTTTGTTTTTTTCCGAAAATGTCAAAAAAAACGTTCAAGATGAATCTGTAAAATTTTGTCATATTTTTTTCTGAAAAGTACATTTAAAGACAAAAATTTCAAAAAAAAAAAAAAAAAACGTCCCGATAAGTTGACAGTTTTACGTTTTAAAAAAAATCGATGTTTTTGAAAGTATAACTTTTGGCTGGGTCGAAAAATTGAAAAAATTCTCAAACACGTTTTCAATAGGGTATAAAAAGATGACAAAGTTTCAGCCAAATCAAAAATGGTCGGGTTGAAGTGGTCGAGTTGGCGTGGAATCCATATAGACCTATATATCGATGGCTTACAAGAAAACATGACAAAGTCAAAAATTGATTATTTGAAAGAAAAATGACCAAATATACTGAAATATCATGAACAAAATTCATACCTAGGGTTAGATTACCATGATTTATTGAGGCCAGATCCGGACAGACGACTTCAGGGGATCTAGGGAGTATGGAAAAATTTTTGAAAATTAGGCATTCAAATTTGCGTTTTTAGCTATCCTGAGACGTGAAAAATTTATAATATTTTTGTTTAGTTTTAAAATATTAAATAAAACTTTTGAATTTTTGTCTGCTCCAAAAGGGGGGGCCCTCTCGCCCCCCCCCCCCCTGGGAACGCTAGTGCACATGCCCCTTCTCCTGTCTATAGAAAAACAGAACTGACTTCCTTGATGTATTAGATTCATGCCAAAAGTTCGATGTCGAAATTTTGACGGATTTGAGGTCCGAGGAGTGCAAAAAACGAACCTTTTGGGTCTTATTAGGAGATCAAGACATTAGAATTTGCGATTTTTCTCTGGCTCTAATTTATGACGCATTTGGTAAAATAATTTCCACAAGCTCCTCGCAAAGAACAAATAAAAGTTAAGAGTAGAATTTGCACACATGCTCTCTGTCCAAATATTCTATCTACTAAACTCTATATTTCTTTATAAATTTCTGATATCATGATAAACGCCTGGTAGATGTAAGAGTTTTTTATTTTGATTTCTTTTTCTTTAGGACCAGTCTTCCCATGTATTGTTTGTAAAACAAATTTCATAAATTTATATTTTCTCTGGAAACATTCAAAGAAATGTTTGAAAAGTCATTTACAAATATTAGATAAAGGCAAATTTAATTTCCTCCAAAGACCATCAAAAAAGTCAACAGGTAAGCAAATTAAAAGTCTTATTATTATTCATTTCTTTTCTTATTAGATATTGAGGATTTGTTCGATTCTAGGAAAAAGAAACAACGAAGAATTCAAGACCAAAGCTGAAAAAAAGAAAGATGTATTCAAGGCCAAAAAGAAGAATTCAAAAACGTCTCTCAAGAATAAAAAGATCCCTTGTAGGAAATCCTTTACATGCGATGTTTGTATGAAAGAATTTAAATTCCAATCTGGTCTCACAAGGCATTTAAATATTCATTCTGGGGAAAAACAATTTAAATGCAATATCTGTTTGAAACAATTTAATTTCAAAAATAGCCTCACGAAACATTTAAATATTCATTCTGGGGAAAAACAATTTAAATGCAATATCTGTTTGAAACAATTTAATTTCAAAGCTAGCCTCACGAAACATTTAAATATTCATACTGGGGAAAAACAATTTAAATGCAATATCTGTTTGAAACAATTTAATCAAAAATCTAACCTCACGAATCATTTAAATATTCATACTGGGGAAAAACAATTTAAATGCAATATCTGTTTGAAACAATTTAATTACAAATCTAACCTCACGAAACATTTAAATATTCATACTGGGGAAAAACAATTTAAATGCAATATCTGTTTGAAACAATTTTATGACAAATCTACCCTAACGAGACATTTAAATATTCATACTGGGGAAAAACAATTTAAATGCAATATCTGTTTCAAACAATTTAATCAAAAATCAACCCTCACGAAACATTTAAATATTCATTCTGGGGAAAAACAATTTAAATGCAATATCTGTTTCAAACAATTTAATCAAAAATCAACCCTCACGAAACATTTAAATATTCATACTGGGAAAAAACAATTTAAAGGCTTATCCGTTTGAAAAAATTTGATTTAAATTCTTACGTCCACGACGCATTTAAATAATCATTATTATGAAAATCTATTTAAAATCGCTATCTTTTTCACACAATATAATTAATATTTTATTTAAATTTACATACTGGGCGGAATAAAAGTTTAAAATGCCTTATTGTAAATGTGCTTTTTTTAAAAAAATTTTAATCATCTCTAACGTTTGCAATGGTTTTAGGTGCATTTAATTATAATTATCTTATTTTATTCCGTTTTTACATTTATATCAAAAATTAAAGCCAATATTTTTGGAAAAGATAAAACTTTTATTTTAGTATACAATGTAATATTTATTACTAGATATAAAATAATTAAAAGTGAAGAAAATAGTAGTTTGAACGTTTTCCCCCTTTCCCTCCCTTCACCCGGCGAACAGATCTGTGTGTGTGTGTGTGTGTGTGTGTGTGTGTGTGTGGAGTGTGTGTGTGTGTGAAAGGCTGTGGTGGGAGAACTGCTTTCCCCTTCTTTTTCGGGAATTAATGAAGAAACACCTGAAAAAGACAATTGTACAGAAAATTAAGAAGGAACATAACATTCTATCTATAATTTTATATCAACATACTTGCGAAGTTTTCTGTTTAATCAAGTTGTTAATTACGAGGAACAACAACAAAAATTTACCCCTACTCCCTTGAAACAAGGAGGGGTGGAATCTCGCGAGGCGAGCGTGGCCTGGCGTCCCGGAGGGAGACGGGCAGACACAACTGAGACGTGAATGTGTATGCATAAGACACCAGCTAGCTGCTAAATTGATGATTGTTCCGGCTTCTGTACTCTACATCTTTACAAATCTATTCTTCTGATGGGGTTCCATGATCCATCGAAGCCATCCCTGCTAGACATGGGTCGATACGCGATTTTGCTGTACCAGGTACTCGCTGTTACAGGTACTTGTTCATACCCGATATTTTTACCAGATATTTTTGTACCCGATACAGATTTCACTCAGCAACGCTAACTTCACATAAATACAAGTAACAGATTCGATACGTAGTATGAAATGTCATTTTACTAGAGATTAAATTAACATTTTTCAAAGTTTTTTTCCCTGTATTTATAAATATTCTTGACTTGAAAAATCAAAAACTCATAATTATTCATTACTAAAGAGTTTTCCAAACTGACTGAACTGACATTTTAATGTCTCTAAATTTAAAATGTCATGTTATATACTGCACTAGAAAAATAATTAACAAATTTCTTTACTAGTGAAAGAAATTTAATTTATTGAATTTCATTATGTTTTTAAATTCACAGTTACTTGTATTTTTACTTTTTTAATTAATGTTTTTAAATAAAAAAGTTTCAAAGTAAAAAAAACATAACTTATTTATTTAAAAAAAAATTTTTTTTTTCATTTCTCCTCTCTTAAATTAAAGAAAAGAGAAATAATATATTAGTAATAATTAGATTTGTATTTAATTATTAAAGGGCCTAGTGAGAAAAGTAGAGTAAAAAATGTAAAAATGATTCGGAATGACGTTCGAAAAGGCGCCAGAGCTAGCGAAATTGCCCTGTCAGGAGAGAAGAGACGGGGCGGGGCATCGCGAGTTGAGGGTCGCAAGAGAGAAGGAATGAGAGAACAGGCGAAACGAAAACTGTATCGGGTAAAGAAAAGACGCTCTAAAGTGAAAAGAAAGTATTTGATCAATGCGCAAGCGCGAGAAACCCAGTACGAGTCTAGTGGAGTGTGCCTGAGTACCTGTTACTCAAATACCTGATATTTTTGCTCGCACCCATTATGACTATCTGTTACTTTTTCATACCTGATACAAAATATCAGATTGATACAGTATCACCCATGTCTAATCCCTGCCTGTAACAATACATCTCTGAAGGCAATATCGACTCGTTCCGGAACAGGAGACAAACCCTACCTGGTCGTGGATGTCCAAGGTGTTCTTCTTTCAGAGAGACCAACCACCAATTCGCCGTAAACACACAGATAAGTGAAACACCCCCTTTCTCCCTGTTGTGATCTCACAAATTATCAGTGCAATCTAACTCTTTTCACTTAACAAAAGCGCTTATAAATAAATTAAATAACACAATATTTAATTAATTATCTCATGAGAAATAGACTTTGAACAATCGTAATTTTAGTCTTTAAGAATACATTTTTTATTAAACGCAGAGATCTCGTAAAATTTTCATTTAACTTCATTCTTTTATAATAAATATCTTTCTTTACTATTAAGAATATAATTTCAAGTCAATACCATTGTATAATCAAATTTATAAAACTAATCAATATAAATAATTATCTAATTTATGCGAAGCAAAGATACTCAAATTCATTTATTAAATATAATTCTCTTTCATTAATTAAAGCAATTTTTTTTATTCATACTGTCGAGATATAATCTCTTGATCAACCCTTTCCTCTCAAATAATTAATTAGTTATCATTTATTTTAATAATTAATTCAATTGGTTAATTGTTTCTCTCCTTAGTGAAATTTTTTTCTCTTGAAATTTAATTTTTATTTGCAAGTCATTTTCTTTTCTCTCACTTAAGAAATTATATTACAATTTATTTTATTTCTCTTTTAAAATTTAGTCAATCAAATGCCGACTAATGTTTAAAAATAAATATTATTTTCTTTTTCTTTACTTTAAATTTAATCAAAAGGTGCCGAGTGTACTGAGGCGTCTTTGGAGGATTAAGGAAATTTATTGCTAGTCGGAAATTCTTTTGTATAAATACATATTAATATATTTGTAAACTATCTTTTTTTGTGTCGTGTCTGTGTAAGCTAGTGTCAATGTATGTGTGTACGGCCATCTCCATGGTAACGTCGAGTGCAAGAGCGTTCAGCCAATGAACGCGCTGGAATCGAGTCACGTCAGCACTCCACGTGGACTAGAAATTTTCCCCTCAACCGCGACGGCTGGGGAATCCAAGCCATTTCTCCACACTTATGCGTTTTGCTGCCGAAGAGAACACACCTCGCATACAAGCGCTCTCTCTTTCTCTCTCTCTCTTAGTAAAAGAGATTCTAATAATTCTACACCAAACCGGTGTTAATATATCATATATTTAATTAATATAACAGTATTCCCTGGGCTCTATTACACCAGTAATACAGCCTTCTGGTGTCATTGCCCAGAGAGAGAGATTTGTGTGTGGACAAACCACTTGTTGATGTAATCAACCACCAGTGACGTCTCTGTCGCTGTATCTTTCGCCTCGGATGCTGGAACCGGGCGAGTAGTCTCAAAACGTCGTCCACTATCATCAACGTAATTCCTGGGACCGAAACGTCGATGTTCGTGCAGTGCTGTGTGGTATCGTACATTATTATTTTTTTTTATTGATCGATCAAATCAGTTAAACAATTTCAAATTTTTCCAAAGACATTATTGGGAATAATTCCCAATAAATTACTCTCATTATCTAGTACATATATAATATGCAGCTGCTTAATCTAATTTAAATTAAACCAATATATATTTATATTTTTGTCTAATTCACTTTAACATTAGTACGAGATCTCAATTATTATTAAGATTTAATATCGAACCATCAATTCTATTTCGGTTCTAATCATTCAAAATTTTACTTTTATTTACCAAGGAAATTTCCAAGATAATTTAAATTCAATTTAATTAAATTATTCAATGTACAAATAATAATTTGTAAAAGGAAAAGAAAATTTATGCTTATTTATCTTGATATTATTTTTGAGATGCAACTTTCAAATAAATCTTGACTTTCTTCCATTTTTATTTCTTTCAAAGATTTTTTTTTAATAAATTTTTATGAAGTATACTGCAGCTCTTGACTTCTTATTTCTGTAGATCAACCCTGAATTTTTCTTTATTACCAGGAAAACTTTCCAGCGAAGCTACTCTCCTTGAGTTACCCATTATTATCTTTAACTGTGGAGTCTGTCCACCTTTCAGCCAAGGCTCGGTTCACTGTCTTTCCTGTGGAAAGGCACTGAACTGCGTCTTGTAAGCGAAGCAACCAAAAAGGTTCCACCTCCTGTGGAACACCACTACCCTTTCGGCCTTCTCGTCCTAACGAGCGCTAAATTTCTTTCTTTTTGTTATAATCTCTGCCTTGTTAAGTACAGTAATTAGAAATTTTTAAGGACAAATTGCCAGAATCCCCTATTCAACGAAGTCTTTTTGGCCTTCGTCCCCAACCCCCAGGACAAGAAACCAAAAAACCGACGATAATACCTACAAGAAAATTATTTCTTTATACGTTATTTGGACGATGTTATGCATGAAGGAACCAAGCGCCATTAACTTACAAATCTGATCTAAAGGGCATTTCATTTCCCCAATTGAATTTTTTCTTATTGAAAATATTTACAAAATAGAATAATAATGTGATTTAAATTAAGAGGTAGATCTTCTTTTTCGACAGAAGGTGGCGGTCATACCTCACTTTCGATATATAATATAAAGGGACTCTATCGAAAATTAGAGTCCCTATTTATCAGAGTCTGGCCATACGGGAACTTATTACTTTCTCTTACCTATGTATATATGTAATATATATATAGAGAGAAAGTATTGGATTCATGTCAAAAATTCGATGTCGAGATTTTGATGGATCTTCACGTTTTGAGGTCCCCTGAATCTCTTACCTTCGGTAATCGAAAGTTGTGTTCTGTGCTTGTCACACCAGATTTTTAATTTTAATTTTATGAAGTTACTCGTTCAGATTATAATGAAATCATTTTAGGGTATTATTTTAGAGGTTTCAATTTATAAATATTACTCATCATATGTTAAAAATCTCCCTTATTGTACAATTGCTAGTACAATTAATTTCCCTAAATACAAAATAGAGTTTTCTAAGAAAATAATGGATTTAAAAAAGAATAAAACAAATATAAATAACTTTAGTGAATTGCAAAAAAAAATTTAATTTTTTTAGAATTTTATTTATTATAAAAAATTTATAATTTATAATAATGTTTAATGGCTGGAAATATATTGAGGAAGGATGTAAATGCAGGCAGCCAAAAAATAAAAAACGCTCTCAATTCCCTTTGAATGTCCAGACGTTTCGGGCAAAATTTATTCGCCCATCTTCAGTGAACTCTAGAATAGAATACATATAAGTGATGTTGATAATACAATGACAGATGACAATTTTCATTATTGATGAGACTCACATTCTAGTGGGAGAGAGTTGGTGGGAATAGGTTGTAATGGTATATCGTTTTAATTACGATTTTTTTTTATTTAATATGTTCCATTAAAAATTCGTTGCCATTGTTGCATATTTTTTTATGTCGTGTGTCAGAGTTCAAGGTTCTATTTTCTATTTATTTAATTTCCTCAATTGAGAAATAATTTAATTGAAAATCTCAATATAATAAGATAATTAATTTCTTAAATTATTAATACAAAATGATTTATTTTAAATTGAATTAATAATTTCATCCGATATTTAAATTTTATATATTATCAAATAATTTTCAATATTTTCAAGGGAAATTTCCACTTGAAATTATTTCGATTTCTGATTGGTCAAAAGGGTTGCCAATCAAATTTGATATACACACACACAGACGAGACACACAGAGAGAGGGAAGAAAGCAAGTGGAGGAGACCAGACCAAGAGAGACCGGGAGAGACCGCGGATGACATCGCTCATGGCGGCTGTTTTATATAAAACTTCCGGCCGTACAGTCTCTCTTATCCAACACGTCCAATTATTATTAAATCCAGTCTTTATTTATCAAGAAAATTCTCTCCTAATTATTAATTGAGTCCATGCGAAGAGAGAAGAAGTTTTTATAAATTTTAACGCCATCATTTCCGGCCAACTGGCGACAACCATTTCTTTGCAACACTTTGCTTCTTCCGTTGCCGAAACTCTTCCTGATGAAGGCAGCCAAGGCGACCGAAATGTACTTGGGCAGGCCCGTCACCGAAACGCTATCCAAACTATCCCCATCAACGATAGCTTGGTCCTCGTGCTGCAACAGCCATCACACATGCGCAGCTACAACACTCTCTTCAACCAGATAAGTCCTGATCAACAAAAGCAAATTGTGTGTGTGTCCCTTGATTATTTATTTAATTAACTTTCAATATAAATTTTAATATATATAATTCATTTGATTTTGAAAAGATCAAATTCTCCTTTCAAATTTTAATAATAAAAACATTGTTTTAATCTTGAGCAAATATGAACCTTGGAGCCTGAGCCAGTCGACAGATTACTCAATACCCTTTTTTTATTGTTACCCCCAAAGTCATTGTTGCGAAGCCAATGACCAATCAACAATCAAATTTTATATTAAAACAATCATACAACTTAATTGTTTTATTTTCAATAAATCAACCATTCATCCAAATCAATCTTTTTATTTTTTTTTCCTTATCAGCAATTAATTTTTAAGAATAATAATTTTTTTAAATGTTTATTTTAACCCCCATAAGGGCGAAAAAACATAATAAGGTCTATCAATAACCAGACTGATTGTCAATATCTTAGTGTGATTTATGATGGGCTCTTGGCTGAGTGAGAGCATGAAGACGTTTCATTTTAGAACCGAAATGTTGCATGTAGCTTTTGTGAATTTTAAAAATTTATTTAATTAAAATAAACTAAATAGTGCACGTTGTTGTTTTTTCGGTCTCACTAAATATAAACAAATATTGTTGGAAAGGCGCAAAAAATTATTATATAAATTAATTTTAATATAATGTTAAACAAGCTCCCTGCGTCTTTCTTCTCGAAAACCTAAAATGTTCAGACTTTCGAGTCTAATCTCAACAGGCATCTTCTCAGTTCCCGCAGTTGAGTTCCCCTTTTATGCTTCTCCTTTTATTTTTATTTTCTTCCTGGCTGAACCTTCAAGAACAATTAAGCTAAGATTATAAAGGTTGTTACATCTGTGATTAACAAATAAATGAGTTAAACCGAAAATCGTATTCTTTTACTAAGGTTTTAAGACGTTTCAATGCTGGTTGGTATAGATTCTCTTTAAAATGAATATTCTCATTTTGCCCTTGAAATCTTTTGAGGCACACTTCAGAGAATAGATAGGAGAAATGGTTGCCATTGTAACAATATATCAATATTTTTTTACATCTTTAATTTTAATATATCGGCGGAAACTAAATATATGTCGACACGAAAAATCTGGTGTGGCAAGCACAGAACACAACTTTCGATTAACGAAGGTAAGAGAAAGTTGTGTGCTGTGCGACAGTCACACCAGATTTTTTTATATAGAATTTTTATGTACCTACTACTTGAATGTGATATACTTCTTGTCATGTATTTTTTTATTATTTCATCTCTTCTTAAGTACTTACCTACTACTAAAACAAAAAAATAAATTAATTATGTAAAAACAAAAAAAGATTTAATAAATTTAAAATTTGATTTTTCCTCTTCAAAGTATAGTTCCTTCCATCGCCACTTTGAAGCGCTGTCGTCGCTTTTTCTGACATTTTCCATAACGTCCATTTTTTCCTCCTAAATCGCAAATTATTAACAAATTTTTACTTTTATAATTATCATTAAACATAAGATGTCTATTATTATTAAACAAGAGGAAGATATATCACCTGTTGATATTAAATATCCAATTCACATAGGTAATACTTTTTTATTTAACATACAAGCTCATTACTTTGAATATTTTTTATTTCTCCTCAAATCTCTTTTATTTTTTATCTATCAATATATTCTATCTTTTATTTCTTATTTTTGTTCCTTCCTAATCATTTCCAAATCGTTCTTTAATACTTGATTGATTATTTCAATCTCAAGCCATTCTTTTTCCTGTTCTTGTTTTGTTCCTAATTTGTCTATAACTCTCTTCTTCTTTTTCTTCTCCGTTTCCATTCCTATCCATCGATACAACTAGGGGCAGGTGGTTTAAATCGATTCCTACACCAATATTCATCTTATTCAGGATTCGGGTGTATATATATCAAATTCCTCTTCCAGTCTATTCCTCGTCAGATTTTCTTAATCTTTTTCTAACGACGTTTCTCGTAGTATAATAACTTCTCCGTTCTTTATAAACGGCCAAAAGACCTTGTTTCTTTTACTAAAGATTAAATAAAATCTTACTTTCAAGGTGATTTGATAAAAAAACGTCACGCACAAAATGATTTGAAAATTTTACATATCAGATTTTTTGCCAATTTTTTGAAGTCACTGTAAATAGATACAAAATTGTACACAAGCTCTAGACTCACATATATAGGGTCATTAAAGACACAAGGAAGTCAAATATTCTAGATAAGGTCATTGTTGAGGGAGGAGTCTTAGTAGATTTCCTCCATATCTTTGATTGCACTGCACGCTCACAACATTGGTTGTTTCGGGCAATGTTGATTGGAAATTCATCTATTTTGTGGGTTTTCAAGCAATTGAGCTCTGCTGATTCAGAGCTGCAGATAGATCATCAAAATCTTAAACGCGAAAACATTGGCTGCTGAATTAATGTTCAGCCCATTAGTAAGAAATGAATGAACAAATTTTACGCAAACGGTTACGGATTTCAGGCATCTGAATAAACGCAAGAAGGGCTAGAATGGCACGAGAGGTCCTTTGTGCATTGCTGATATTTGGAATTTGTTGAAACTTCACGAAAGAGATTTCATTACTCTCAGCAAAGTGATAGAAGTCACGAGTGAGGTGGTAAAGAAACTTCATGTCGTCTCTTCAGTCGCCTGTTTCCTTAATTTTAGTTTTAATGTTGCTCCTTTGAATTTAATATAATTGCTACTCAAATCCTGCACAAAGAAGTAGTGGATGTTTGATAATTTAGTCAAACCATGGAGCTCATCGCCCATAAGAACACGTAGAAGGCGATTCAGCAGATAGAGCTGGCAACTAATAAACTTGTGTGTGGGGTGACCTTTCGCTTCGAACATTTGCTGCAGCCGATCAACGCCTGTCTTTTATTTAGAATAATAAAAAAAAAACTAAAATTTGCTTTTTTAAATAGAATTTATATATTTTATCATTAAATCTTTATGAGAAAAAAATAAAATATATTTTTGATTTTGGCTTACCCCTTCCAAGAGGGTACACCTTACCCCCCCCCCCCCCGCGATTTCCTAGAGCGTTCTGAAAGTTATAATTTAAACCAAATTAAGCAAATTAAGCTAATTAAAACTCAACTACCCACTTTGTACACCTTCCTTATATACCGGCTTATACAAGACTGCGACTAGTCAACCTAAAATTTCAAAGTGGTTTGTGCGTGACCTTTTTAGGTAGGGAGGGAAGCTTTTGAATAAAAATTGTCGTCTATCTGACGTCACAGCTGCCATATTGAGAATAGGAAAACATTGGATTTTCCATTGATCATAATGTTAATATATCATCAAATTTCGGGCCTTTTTTTTGGAAAATAATGTGAGCAAAAGTTTTCTCATGAAGGAAAACTCTTTAAAAGTTATTTTAGTTCAACCGCAGGTCGTTTTGATATCCATATATGTATAAAAAAAAATTAAATGTTGCGGCAATCATTCTCTTCCTAATGCTGTTGATTAGTCAATTAAAAAAAGAAATTATCATTAGTTTAATGAAAAATTGATTACAAAAATTAAAATATAAACTTAAAATATATTTATTAATATATTTTTTTAAATACCAAAAATATTAATTTAAATAAAACTCATAATGTTATATACAAAAAATATTTTGTTTGGTATGATAGATTTATGCAATTAACTGAGTATATAGAAATATGACTGGTAGTCAGGGGGGGGGACAAGCCTATGGAAGAATTTGGAGTGCTTTTAGAGATATAGTTCCTATGTTCAGAATGAAATTGTTGAGCAGGGCTGTTGTTAAAGGGAGCCACTGTCGCCTGCTTGGATCGCTGGCGCATGCGCAGATTCACCGTTCACAGGCAGCTGTTCCCTGACAGCATCAATTTCCGCCATTTGCAAAAAAGTGTCATACTAAACACATGAATAAAAAGTTTGTTTGTTTCCTAATCAGAATTATCAACGATAGAATTTCTTCAAACATCAAAAATCAGGTTAGTTTTTTTTGATTAATTTATTTCTTTTCAAATAATAGGATAAGATATATTTTTTTTGGCATTTTAAATATTTTTGTAATATAATTATAACAATTCATTTTGTTTTTCTTTGATGCAATACAATGTTTAAAAATATTGGCCTAATTGTTTTTATATTTTTTTTATAGGCAATCAGTATGTTTCTCCTGAAGAAAAAGTGATGTGTGACATGCTGCAGGAATGGATGAATATCCAGATACACAGAATTGAGTAAAAAATACTGTACATACAATTGGTACTTTACTATATATGTCATATGTTTAATGCAATAGGTACCAAATTTTCCTTATCACTGAAAAGCGTTTGTAATGTGCTTAATTTTGTCATTATCATAAAAAAAGGCATCATTTTCATAATGGTCAAACATTGACACATTATGGGACCATTAATAGAAAAAGACCCTATAAGGAAAAACGAAATATTCCCAACTTGAATAAAAATGAAAAATTTTAATTTATTTTAATATGGTTTGTCAACTGACACTCCACGTTTCAAAGCTTTCGATCTTTGTGTCACAGTCTGCCAGTAATAGCCTGCTTTTTTGCAAGCTATTTAAAAAATTATGCTCATTTACAAATACTTTCAATACATTATAAAACTAGATTACCTTAAAAAAAAAAAAAAAAAAAAAAAAAATGTCATATTTTTGATCAAATTCTGCTTTTTCATAACTATTGTTCTCTTATGTTAATTTTTAATTATATATATTTTATTCTATATGCTAATATTATATTTTTAATATAATTATCCTTTGTTTATAAATATATTGTATATTTTTTTCTTCCATCATTTTAATTTTAATAAATATATAATGTTAACTTGGAACTTTATGCTTTTTATTTATCCGGGAGAAAAACCATTCACAAACAATTTTATTAATTTTTTACTTTCTCTTACCTATGTATATATGTAATATATATATAGAGAGAAAGTATTGGATTCATGTCAAAAATTCGATGTCGAGATTTTGATGGATCTTCACGTTTTGAGGTCCCCTGAATCCAAAAAAGTGGTTTTCGCGACATGGTCTGTCTGTGGGTGGGTGGGTGTGGTGGGTGTGTGTCAAATTTTAAGCATGAAGGAATTGAGCTATGAGGCTGAAATTTTATATTTAAATTAAACACCCCCCGGGACCGGAAAAATAAGCTTTTAATCAAAATCGGCCAAAGAGTACTAGTACTTTACTGATGTACTTTTTCAGTTTTTTTCGATTTTCTCAAAATTCGCTCTAACGATTTTGATTAAAATTCAAAAATCAATTATTTTTTAGATGCTCTTTCAAATGTATATTCTCGTTTTGCCCACAAAATTGTTTGAAGCACACTTTACTCTTGTGCTTCATAGGAAAGATAGGAGAAATGGTTGCCATGGTAACAAAATATAAATATTTTCCCATACTTATAAATTTTACATCTGAATTCAAATATTCCCTACTGCCGGGAACTAAATACATGTCGACACAAAAAATCTGGTGTTACAAGCACAGTACACAACTTTCTATTACCGAAGGTAAGAGAAAGTTGTGTGCTGTGCGCCAGTCACACCAGATTTTTTTTTTTTGGGAACCGTTGGCTTTAGTTGAAACATTATGCTTTAATAGGAGAATTAAATTCAAGTATGATACACAAGGTTTTTGTTTCAATGATTTATTTATTTAACATTAACACTTTATACGTATTTGGACACCATATGTGTTTTGTGCTGAAGTAATTCACATCAGTATGATAACACATCTGGTGTCGAAATGCGTATAAAGTGTTAATGTTAAATAAATAAATCAATAGAAACAAAAATCTTGTGTATTATACTTGAATTTAATTCTCCTATTAAAACAATTTTATTCATTTGGGTGAGAAACCATAACCATAGTTATAATCATTCTGGAGAAAAACCTTATTTACTGGCGAGAAACGTTTAATTTTTATATTTAAATTTGGCGCCAAAAAGGAGCGTTCATAGAGGCCTTTCTAAACCTTCCGTTGTTTTTAACACTCCATTTTTCTACTACGTGATGTCCCTTCTCGTTTATTCCCTGCTGGTAGTTTAGAGGCACTTGTTATGATAAAAAAAAAAAAAATTATCTGGTGTTTTTTCATCAAAAGAGGTTTTTTAAGGGGCTTGTGGAAAGAAAATTTCAACTTAAGAGTAGAATTGAATATTTTTCGAGATCTATATATTTGAATAAGATAATAGTATTCAAAATACCTCGATTCGGACTTAACTAGTCATAGATATATTCAACTAGACATGTGAGTGTTTTTTATTGATGAGGCCAAACAAGAGTAGAATTTGCACACATGCTCTCTGTCCAAATGTTCTATCTACTAAACTCTATATTTGTTTATAAATTTCTGATATAATGATAAATGCCTAGTAGATGTAAGAGTTTTTTATTTTGATTTCTTTTTCTTTAGGACCAGTCTTCCCATGTATAGGTCATTTTGATAACTTACCTACCCCAACATGAAATTCGGAGTTGAAGGACAAACTTCAATGCATTTACATAGGGATTTATATGATAATGTTTGTTTTTGAGTTATTTAGGCTCTCCAAATACTCAAAGATGCCAAAATTTTGTAATATTATCAATTGTGCTCGTAAAGGATATCAAGAGAAGTACAGATTCTTTATAGAATTAAATTTTAAACATAAAATAAGTTGAATCAACTGTCAGTGTCAGAGGTTATGCTCAATAAACAACAAGAAATTTGACTGAAACGAAGTTCAAATACACTTAAACACTTTATCTCAGGTAAATAACAAATAAAAATATCTATTTAGTTTCATATAATGATTCAAAACATTATTTAGGATAATCAACAAAGGTGAAACATCTCACAAGTGACAAGTGGGTCTCTCCTAGCTTGAGTAGTGCTTGAATATGTGTTATAATTAAAATAAACGGATATAATCTAAGTAATAAACATATTTAAATAAAAAAGACAGCGGTATGAACAACAAAGGAAGGGTTTAAAGGTATGTTTACTTTTCTTATTCCAAATATGATTCAACCACCCATTCTACATTTACCTATATATATTTCCATTCATACATTGCAATTATTCATTATTTTCGAAATAATTTATATTTCTACTGTAAAATTTTAATTACTTAATTACTTGTTTTTTTTTTTTTTTTTTTAGTTACTCAGATTCTCATATATACCTGAAGAAAGGCAAAATAAACTCCTGGGATTAAAAAACAAATAAAATAAATTAATATTTATATTAATCTTTCTATATTAAATTAATATAGGCCTATAAAAATAATAATTATATGTTTTAACACATTATTTCATAGATCTTTATAAGGTAAATGTACATATAATAAATAAATACAAACATTATATCAGGTATTTCCTGTTGTAATTTTATAAAAACCCATCCTTCCTTGTCTTTTTTTATTTATTTTTTAATAGCTATTAGCAGACAGATTTTCCAAAAGATATTAAATAAGGACAAAAATAGATAAATTAGAAATTTTTACCATAACCTAACAAAATTGTTCTACCGTTAAATCACATGAAATTAAACTTGTTTATGGATAAATAAGCACCTATATAAATCTAATGATCCTATTTTATATTAATATTTGATCAAATAGCTGAAAAAATTAAAATTTATAAGCTAATTAGCCTGATTTAAAAGCGCTTCAATGTAAATCCTATGCAGGGGCATAGATAATATAGATTGGAAAGCCTGTCAAACATGTCAAACGTTTGTTGTTCAGTCGGCCAGGTGGCGTTCGAAGCGTTGCTCCGCTCAGGCTCCGCCCACCAATATGCTCCGCCCTGATTCGCCCATTCCCGAAATATACTTTTTTTTATTTTTATTTTAATAAAAATTATTAAGGAAATTATATATATATACTTATAGAAATAAAGGGTGTTTAATTTAAAAAAAGAAAAAAATATATTTTCAATGAATTGATTTTTATTTTTTCTTCATTATAACATTTTTCTACATAAATAACTAAGAGAGATACATTGATATCAACCACAGCTATATAAAAAAAAAAATATTTCCAAACAAATGAAAAAAAAACAAACAAAAAATGGTTAACAAAAAAACATAAATGAAATTTATAAACATATATAATATTAACATTTATATAGACATATATTTGACGTAATATATATATATATATATATATATATTTTATTTATAACCACAAGTGAGCATTACATAAAATATTACTAAAAACCACAGCTATATAAAAAAATATTTCCAAAAATAAAAAAAACAAACAAAAAATGGTTAACAAAAAAACATAAATGAAATTTATAAACATATATGATATCAACATTTATATAGACATATATTTGACATAATATATATATAAATATATATATATTTTATTTATAACCACAAGTGAGCATTACATAAAATATTATTAAAAACCACAGCTATATAAAAAATATTTCCAAAAAATGAAAAAAAAAAAACAAAAAATGGTTAACAAAAAAAACATTAATGAAATTTATAAACATATGTATAAAATCAACATATATGTACACATATATATATTTGGCTTAAAATATGTATATATTTTAACTATAACCACAAGGGAGCATTAAATAAAATATTACTATATTATGGTAGGGCGAACCCCCAACGATAAGAACAAACCCGCAAGTATAAAATTATTAAGTTCAAGTATTATTACAAGTTATGTCCTGATCTAGGCATTTGAATATGAATATCTAATACTTCAGGAGATGAAAGAATGCATATAAAATTAATATACTGGAAGTTTTTCCTTTTGCATGTTTTATTACAATAAATTATAATAAAGAAACTCAAACTAAATATTTGGTGAAGAATAAAAAATATAAAGTTTATTTATAACAATTGCCGAAAACCAGGAAAAGGAAAAAAAACTTACGGTATATTAATTTTTTTTTTTTTTTTTTATTTGACCCTTTTCGGCCAGAGGCCATTGGGTTATACAAGATGATTACAAAATTATACAAAATATATATATCTACAATATATAAAAATAAATACAAATAAATCGATATACTGGTATACAATGAATATACATAAAATAGATACTTCAAAAAAATTAAAGATACAATAGATATAATAATATAGATATAAAAGAAATGCACTATACGCAACATATATCTAATACAAAGTATACATGTATAAAAATTATTCAGTGTAAAAAGTATAAGTAAATAAATATACAGAATAACAAGTATAAGTATAAGTATAAAATATACACATATAAAAATTATATAAAGTCCTAATCCCCAGGTAAACCCTCACAAGCAAATCTGGTTCGCCGAACAGAACTCATATAGTTTGCTAATGAAATGCTCCTTAGGCTTTTGCAAGTATTTTTCGAATTTTGTAGGGTCCCTAAAGTGAGGTAGAAATTCTCCCAGTATTTCATATCTGCTTCTTTGGTAATATTGGCATTCAGCGATTATGTGAAATGGTGTGGCATACGTTTGGCTGCAGTTACAGAAAGGAGAGGGAGAGAGATTGGTTCTGAAGAGATGGAAGGGAGCCCGGGTGTGATTGATCCTCAATCGATTATAAAGCGTAATAGCGGCCCTATTTAATTCTGTGAACTGTGCGAACCAGGGTGGCGATGGATATTTCTTTAGAAGATAAAGAAATGAGCCCTTTATTTGAGACGATTGTCTCCACTCGTCAGTCCACTTGTTTTTTAGTTCATTTTTAAATATTGACGCCATATCCTCCCACGGAACTCTAGATGGTATCGGATTCCCATTTAAACTAGCTCTCTTTGCAAGAAAATCAACGATTGCATTATTACTGTCGGAAGAGTGTCCCTTCACCCAATGAAAAATAATAGTATTGCCTGCCGATTTTATTTTTTGAATTATTAAAATAATGTCGGACACCACTTTTCTAATTTTTTTGGACCTCTGAGCTGACTGAATAGCATAAAGAGCGCTCTGGGAATCTGAATATATTGTGCTTGAGCTAAAATTCATATTATTTATATACAGTAGCGCTTCTTTGATTGCAATGAGTTCTATTGATAGGATTGATAAATTAGGTGAGAGTTTGAAAAGACCGAAGTTCAGGTTTTGTATATCATAGTAGGCGCAGCCCGCCCGACTTTCAAATTTAGAACCGTCAGTATATATTGAATGATTTGATTGTTCATATACAGTGTCTTGAGGTCTTATGATTATACTAATCGGCATGTTGATTATATCATAAGTAATGGAAAACCTTGGCAATATTGAGTATTTTTCGAGGCTTATATTATAATTACGAATATGATTTAGAGTTATTACCAAAATGGGAGGCTTACTTATTAGCCTTATCTGTGAAGATGAGCTCAGCACAAACTCCAGATACGAAATCTGCTCAATTATTGGGGAATATATTTTGCAGTATCTTTTTATTACAAATTTTTTCGCTAGATATTCTCTTCTTAGAGCTAGTGGTGGTTCATCAGCCTCTATTAGGATAGCGTTTGTGGGGGACGATCTCATATACCCCAGACACAGCCTAATGGCTTGAAACTGTATTCGATCTAATTTCAAGAGTAGCGAACCCGCAGCATTGCCAAACAGAAAGCTTCCATAGTCCAGTATCGATCTAATTGAAGCTCGATAAACTAATAAAAGAGACTGAGGATCCGCTCCCCAAGAGAAACTTGAAATTATTTTAATAATATTTAGTAGTTTCGAACATTTAGTAATCGTGTAAAAGATATGTGGTTTCCATGATAATTTGGAGTCAAGGAACATTCCTAAATATTTAATCGTTGATGTTACCCGGAACTCGAAGTTTCCCAGTAGAACACTATTCCATACAGGAAGACGACGTCTTGAAAAAAAACATACATTCGATTTTGCAACCGATATTCTAAGTCCATTTAAGCTCAAATACTCAGACAACGATGAGATTGACATATCTAGATCAATTAAGGCTTGTTCAATATTATTATGCGACGCGTATATTATAAGATCGTCTGCATATTGTATTAATTTGCAATTATGCATACAATAATTAGCCAGGTCGAAGGTATAACATATAAATAGTATAGGAGATAAGATAGCTCCCTGGGGGATTCCTTTATATAAGGTTCTAGGAAGAGAATACGACAAGTCATTTTGGACTTGAATAGTTCGTTCATTGAATAACTTGTAGATCAAATAACTTGTTCTAACCCCTATCCCAATATCTACCAGTTTTGAACATAGAATCTTTAGAATGACGTTGTCATATGCCCCTTCGATGTCGACCAGAGCTGCAGTCAAATATTGTTTTTTTGCAAACGTTTCAAGAATATTCGACGTTAAATAAGATAGACAATCTATCGTTGAATATGATGCTCTAAAACCAAACGAAGTAATTGGCAGTATATAGTTACTCTCTAAAAAGAGTTCTAGCCTGGCCTTAATTAGCTTTTCGAAAACTTTGAGAACGCAAGATGACAAAGCTATCGGTCTATATGAGGTTCCTTTGAAGGGGTCCTTTTGGGGTTTTAAGATTGGAATAATTAATTGAACTTTCCATGAACTAGGAATAACTAACTCTAATCTAATTGCATTAAAGATTTCTAAAAGAAAAATTAACGCAGTCGCAGGCAGGTGTTTTACCATTGGATAGGCTATTTTGTCAAGTCCAGGGGATGATGACGGAACATCATACAAAGCTTTATCTAATTCATAGATAGTAAACGGAGAGTCCAAAATATCATATGCCATACTCGAAGTATAGTCCATATCTACCTCATCTTGCCTTACAGACGGTGGGGCCAGATTATCTAAAAATTCTTCAAGAACTTCATTAGATGGAAACGATTTATTTAAATTGTTACAACCCCTTATCTTTTTAACTTTTTGCCATAAGTGTTTGGAGTTTATTTTATAATTTATCGAGGAACAAAATTTTTTCCAAGCCTCCCTTTTGGATTCCTTAATAATTTTTTTTGCCTTAGCTTGCATTTTTTTTAAATAGATAAAATTTTCCAAAATTGGCAAGTCTTTATAATTTGAATGAGCTATTTTTCTTTCCCTGATGGCTTCCGCACACTCATCATTCCACCAACAGTTCAGTGAGGACCTTTCCTTTATGGGTTTCGTTAGTGGTATAGAGGTCAACGCTGCAGATAATATTGAATCCTCAAAAAATTTATATTTATCATTTATAGAACAAAATTGAGGAGGAGCAATTAAATTTTGGTGGATTAGGCTTTGGTAGAGGGGCCAGTTGGCTTTTTTCAGATTAAATTTTGGGGTGAAATTCTTCTTACAATTAATGGAAACCCCAGAAGAATACAACACAATGGGAAGGTGATCGGAGCCCATAGCATCCTCTAAAACTGTCCAATTGAATAATGGAGAAGAATGAATCGAGCAGAATGAAATGTCTACCATTGACACTGTATTTGAAGCATATGTGACTCTTGTGAGGGTGCCATCATTAAGTGGAACTAGATTTAATAAACTGGTGAATTCGTCTAGGATTTCCCCTTGTCTATCAGAAAAAGAGCAACCCCAACTGAAGTGGTGTGAATTAAAGTCGCCTAAGAAAAGGACCTCTCTAGGAATACCATTAGTAATAGAAAACCAGTCATTAAGTGTACACGAGTAACCAGGTTTACAATAAATAGAGAAGACAGCTAGTTCCTTTTTATTTGGCAGAAAAATTTTGATTCCGCAAAGTTGTATACTATCTGAAGAAAATGCCCAGCAATTCTGAAAATGTAAGTCTTTGTATATCAATATGAGTGTTCCCCCTTTCCCATCACATCGATCGGAGCGCACTACTTCATAGTTTTTAATTTTAAAATTTTGATCTGGCTTTAACCAAGTCTCCGCTATTGCGGCCACCTTAATTTTAAACTTATCCAGGACATACTCTAAACTCCCTTTGTTGGAGTTCAATGACCGAGAGTTCCATTGGATTACCGAAAAATATTTAACAAACTCTGGGTCGTCCATAAAAAAGTCTTGTTTTTCTTTTGAATAGCCAAAGGGACCTTTAAATAACGTTTACCATTTATAATTACAACACCTATTATTTATTATTATTAGGAGACAATTTATTGATTCTTGATATTAAAAATCTGTTTTAATTTTAAAATTTTATTCAAGAATTGTATATATATAATTAGTATTTTAATAATTTTTTTTTTTTTTTTTTTTTTCTTTATTTTATTTTATTTTATTTTTTTTTTAATATTAAACGAATATTTTTTTTAACTTCCTACACTCTTTCCCCTTCATTATAAAGAGGTTCTATATACGGAGTATTATTTTGAATTTCATTCCTAAGGTAGTTGGAATCTTCTGCAGACAAATTAAATGCGCTCAGCAAGTTTTCATTAGAAAGTATTCTATTAAAAATATTATTTATAATATAATTAAGTTTAGGGGCATTATCTAAATTTCTTATATAGAATACATTTGCGGTTACTGGACCCGCGGGATTTATATTATTTGAAATATTTTCTTGTCTCTCATAATGGGGCCTTATTTCTTTATGTGGGGAGGGTGATTTACTGTACCTTATATACCTATGCACCCGACTGTTATTCTCATTATCCCCACCTGTCCTCGTTTCTTGGGAATTAAGTATTTGACTATTTATATTTTCAACTTGCGGGCTTAGGGGTTCATATGGGATATGCTCCATTTGGGTACTATTAACTTTAGACAAATTATATGAAACTTTTTTAGCGTAGGTTTCCTTAGATTTGAAAGACAAAAAGACCTCCTTGAATGACAAATTATTTTCAGACATAATCTTTTTAATTTCCAATTGTTTACTATACTCGGGGCATTTTTTATCTGACGCGTAGTGCTTGCCATTACAATTAGCACAACTGACCACAGAGGATGTACACTCTATTTCTTTATGTACCCCCGCACACCTGGGACATCGGGGATTATTAGTACATTGAAAATGTCCAAATTTAAAACAAAATTTACATTGAATTACGCTCTGGATAAAATTCTCTACTTTACAAATTACTTCTAGAATTTTTATTTCTCTAGGGATACTCTGCCCTCTAAATGTCAGGACTACAAGGGGAGTAGGGACCCGTTTGTCTTGTATTCTTTTATATATACGTCTTGCCTTTATAACTTCCTGACTAGAAATTAAATATTGTAAAATTTCCTCCTCTGAAAGACTGTAATCCACGTCTCTCACCAGTCCCTGCCTAAATACTAAAAAATTGGGAATATAGCATGCTAAATTATTTTCACTCCAAAATGAACACGATTTTAATTTATTTGCAGAATTAAAGTTGTTGATTTCTATTTTAATTAAGAAATTATCAATTTTTTTAATTTGTAATATATTATTATATATATCAAAACAATTATTCCTAACTAACTTTCCTACGCCCATTGGGTGTACCCTAGCGCGTCTACCAATACTCTCTATAAATAAATAATATGGTCCAGGATCAGAGTTCTGATACACATTATTAACACATGATAAATAATACTGTGGTCTAGAATTTTCATTATTCATTTTCTCACCAGCACCGACGTTTTCCTGTTGACTTGAAAGAGGCGAAGAATCTTCAATCGTCCTTCCTACTTCAGTATTAGTTTGAGAATATTCTTGCCTGCCTGGTCGGACTTCGTCTTCGGAATCCTGATGTTTTCTCTTTAAGGTGGCGGGGCTTGATTTTCACCTGAATTTAACACATTTAAGGCCGAGTAAACGGCGCCTGAAACGTCCGTTAATTCCTCCTCCATGCTGGAGGAGGGCGAGTCCAATTCTGCCATGGGTCCCGTCAACCCAGGCGAAATAAATTCGAAATTATTTAACTAATTGGCTCTTGATAGTTATTAAAACACAACGAAACACTGAAATTAACAAACAGCACTAAACTAAATTAAATATTCGGTTTTAAATACGAGATAAATAAACTTCGATTTACACCAAGTCACGGCCTCTCGGACCAATCCGTATATTAATTTAAAATATCTATATAAAAATCTTGATAAAATATTTTGGTAGCAAGCCGAAGGAACTTTGCAGCCAGGAGATTAAATAAGGAAATATTTAATTTTATTTTTATTTGCCGACGTTTCGCTCGTCTATCACGACCTCCACCATAGAAGACCGAAACGTCGACAAATAAAAAATAAAAGATTTTCTGATTTATCCTCCTGGCTGCAAAGTTTCTTCGGCTTCCTGATTAAATCTCCACAGCCTTAAGACATAAAAATTATTTTGATAGTTATATGTTGCTTCTAGCTCATAAACTTAATCTAATGAGAAAATAGCCATTATTTATTAAAATGTAAAATAAATTAACAATTTCAAAACAAATAAATTTATCGCACAAATATATCAGTTCCCTTGTACATTGCACGTAAAAAAATAGGTGGAACAATTCCTTTTTCAATAGGAGCAAATCAAATATATCTGGGACATGAGTTATTCACTTCCAGCCAAATTAATCGTACGAAAAAATCATTTTAGTCAAATAAGTACTATTTAGATAATATAAAAAACTGTGTAAATCGATTAATATGTTTGGCTGGATATTTTTCCCGTTGGAATTTCGAAACGAAATTTTGTAGTCTTATAGAGGACGTTATAGAAGAGTCCCGGAAAAATATTTAAAAAAATTTATTAGGCAAGTAGTAATATGAAATATATCATATTGATTAACGGGAAAAATTACAATAAAAATTTTCTTTTTCACATACGTTTCACTGTTTTCATAAAATAAGAAAAAAATATTTGTTGGAATTCTTTTTTACGTTGAAACCACAAAATCTCCGTGAAAAAATTTCTTATTTTAAAAAAAATAAAAAAACCACCAGACGTTTGGAGGTGTCATTTTTTTGAGTAAGATGTCGATAAAGAAGAATGTCAATATATATACACATATCGGCATCTTACTCAAAAAAATGACCTCTCCAAACGTCTGGTGATTATTATTATATATATATAAATATATAGATATCTATATAGATAATAACATAGAGCATAACACACTTGGAAAAAAAAAAAAAATTCCTTTTCTCGGCACGGGAAATATCCACAACATCAGGAAATCAATAGAGATATTAAAGGAGAAGCAATGTTTAAATTTAAAAAAAAAAAAAACTTTTGGGCATCCGTACTTTTTCCAAATGCTAGCAGCAAAGCATGTTTATATTTTATGAAGTTGTTTAATTATTTAAGGCCAAATATAAATATAAATAAAAAGAAAAAAAAAAAAAATATACATAAGGTGTCAATCTGTACAACAACGCTTTTTTCATGTGATTATTTCATTGTTTTTAAAAAAAAGAAATTTTTTCACTGAGATTTTTTGGTTTCAACGTAAAAAAGAATTCCAAAAAATATTTTCTTATTTTATGAAAATAATTCAATAATTACATGAAAAAAAGCACAAATGAACTTAAATATATAGCCACTCGCTGTATATTTCAGGCATTGTTGGGCGAAATAATTTTCTTCATGGCCGAAATTTTTCTTTGTTTAATTTTGTTTTGAATATATTTCGCCCTAGCCCTTTTTTTTATCTCATCATTTAAATTTCTGTTATCTTGGCCTTTTAAGATTTTGTTGATATTTTTTACCCAAGAGTTAATATACAATTTTAACAATAAATTTACAAAATGTTTCCGAAAATCGGTCTTATGTCTTCCACAAGACCATTCAAATTTATCTAGTACATAGCTATCTAATTTTGTTTCTAAAATTTTACTGAGATTTTTTCTTGCGCAAATTTTGGGCAAAAAATAGTTTAAAATTTGACAACTCCTTGAGAACAGTCTTTTAAATTTGCTACAGCCATTTGTGCGAGCATCTGGATGAAGTACGCTAGGGGTTCCATGGTTGCTATTATTAACATAAACTAAATCCTCTTTGCAGACAGAACAAGAAATTTTTTTTAATAATTTCTTGACCATGAACCCGGACAAATATGAATTTAATTCATGTCCTATAATAGAAACATTTGTTTTTGAATTAAATTTAAAATTTTCTTCTCCTTTTATATAAAAAGCGACTTCTACACAGTGTGGAGCGCGAGAACCCGGCTCATCAACCGAAAGGAAATTTCTCAAATTTTGAAGGAGTCCTTCGTTCTCATCATCTTCGCAATTCATCCCTGGGGAATGACTCGAAGTCATGTTATTAACAAGCAGGGTTTTAAAAGATGAGGCGAAAGAAGATGAGGAAGGATTTATATTTCTCCCAGCTTGTGACCGAATGCAGCCAAAAAAATTTTCTACCGGGTCTTGGTTTAGGTTCCTCGTGCACAAAGAGGTTATATTTTTTTT
>JAKCPI010031074.1:0-12066 GCA_023213315.1 Euborellia annulipes
TATATTTGATATATTAATGAAATACTCAAGTTGCATTTCTTCTTTCATTTTCATTAAAAGAAATATTTTTTCTCTTTTCTCTAAAGTGGGAAGAATCTACCCTAGAAAAGATTATTTTCTTGATCTTTAATTATTGATAGCAGCCCTGAGAATGTGCGCATTTCTGACCGAAAGGGCGGATACAAGGGGGGGGGTAAAGGGGGTAATTACCCCCTGAGATTTGAAAAAAATACTTTTTGAAAAAAAAAATGTATTTTGAATGTAAAATTTTAAAAATTAATACTTAAAAATTTGATTTGTATTTATATTTTGGCAAACAAGTACAGAATGCGCCTTTAAATTACCGAAATTAAGAAAAAATAGTGTGCTGTGCGACCAGTCACTCCAGATTACCCCCCCCCCGAGAAACACCTCTGAATCCACCACTGCCGAAACGCCGACTTGAATTGACAATAAATGAAATATACTTAACTGCATTTGTTCCTTTCTTCACATTTTTCAATAAGTATTACTCAGCTTACATTTTGAAAACTCTCTTGCACTTCTCATTCTAATCGAGAAAAATTTATTTGAATTGTCTACTAATAAAGCTCGAGATCTAATTGACCTCAGATACCGAAACAAAATAAAATAAAATAAATTAGAACACTAGAAAAGTATTGATTAATTAATTAATTTGATTAAAAGCCTATTCTTTAAAGGTTGACCACAAAATTACAATGTGATTCAAATGAAAAGTTTGTTGGAAAATGTTAAAATTAAGATGTATCTCTCCCGGTGTGGCATCTCACCTTAATGTTTGTTAGAAGATAATTTTTTAACAATTTCATTTAGCTTGTGGCTTCGAGTTGCCATCATCTCTTTTCTCCCCTTTCCTTCTCCATCCTCTTTATTGCTTCTCTTTTCTATTTTTTTTTTTTTTTTTTTTTTTTGAAGAAAATCACATAGATATAAAATTGAAATTAAGTTATAAAATTTAAATATATTTAATTAGCACTAAAAAAAAAAAAAAATATTAATAATATTAGAAGAGAAAGAAAGAAGAGCATTTAGACCACCATCTGAGCAAACTTTTTATTTCATGAATTCAAGTTATTTTTATTGCTATTATGATGAACCCTGAAGAAAAGGGGAGAGAGAACACGAGACTTTATTATAAAAATGATTTTACTTTCTCTTACCTATATATATGTAATATATATATAGAGAGAAAGTATTGGATTCATGTCAAAAATTCGATGTCGAGATTTTGATGGATCTTCACGTTTTGAGGTCCCCTGAATCCAAAAAAGTGGTTTTCGCGACATGGTCTGTCTGTCTGTGTGTGTGTCTGTCTGTGTTCAATTTAAAGCAAGAAGGAATTGAGCTATGAGGCTGAAATTTTATATATAAGTTAAACACCCCCCTGGAGCGTGAAAATAAGCTTTTAAACAAAATCGGCCAAAAAGTATTAGTACTTTACTGTTGTATTTTTTCAGTTTTTCGATTTTCTCAAAATTCGCCCCGGTTTTTTTTTTTAATTCATAAATCAATTATTTTTTAGATGCTCTTTAAAATGTATATTTTTCATTTTCCCATTGAATTCTTTTGATGTGCACTTTACTCTTGTACTTCAAAGGAAATATATAGAAGAAATGATTGCCATGGTAACTAAATATAAATATTTTCCCTCGTCTATAAATTTTACATCCTTAACTTAAATGGACTTAAGTGTCAAGCGCCAGGTAAAGCATTTGAAACAATATTCCGTACTTAACTTTTTAATTTTTTTTGGAGCTTGATACACTAATGTGTAACAGGGTCCAAATAAGAATGCCTGGACCCCAATATATATTCATAATAACGGTTATCGTTTAAAGCCTGAGTTGCCGAAAAGACTGTGTGAATGTTAGACTGAGTGTTAAAAAAAAAAAAAATACATCTTAAATTCAAATGTTCCTTACTGTCTGTCGGAAACTAAATATATGTCGACAAAAAAAATCTGATGTGACAAGCACAGAACACAACTTTCGATTACCGAAGATAAGAGAAAGTTGTCTGCTGTGCAACCAGTCACACCAGTTTTTTTGCATAATCTTTTTTAATGATAAACATGTAGGCTTATTTCATGTATAGGATTATACTTATTCAATAATAAATAGTTAACTTTCGAATAATGGCGTTTGGTTGGGTTGAAATTTTATATACATAAATAAAATATACTACCCCCCTGAGGCGTGAAAATTATATTTAAGGTTTTTACATCACTATGTACACTTTTGTTGCAATTACTCAATTCAATTATTATTTTAATAAATACTGTATGTTTATAAATTACTAATGTACTTTTTTGTAATTTTCTTTTTTTTTAATTTAATATTGTGCGCCTACCCCCTGCTCTATTATAAAAATTTATTTTCTCCTATATAGTCATTTTTACTTTCTCTTACTCTTTATATTTAATGTTACTTGCACACTTGACAAAAAAAAAAATTATATATAATCCAATTAAAACAAAAAACTTTAATGTTAATTTTCTCAAAACTCGGTAGCTGGCGCTTGATACATTAATGCGTAACAGGGTCCATATATGAAATATATAGAGAGAGAAAGTATTGCGATCATGTCAAAAATTCGATGTCGAGATTATGATAGATATATTTATATTCCATAGGCGTAGCCACGGGGGGGGGATTTGGGGGTTCAAACCCCCCCCCCCCCCATTGGACCCAAGCCATAACTAGATATTTAAGCTCTATAATACAAAATACCTTTTCTCTCTATATATTTCATATATAGGGTAAGAGAAAGTAAAATATAATAATTTTCTCTAGCTTAAAAAAAAAAAAAAATTAAATAAAACGCGAAAAATTCAAGAAAATTCAGAATTTTTTAATTGAAAAGAATTGATTTTTGTTATGCTTTATAAAAAATTAAAGCCGCTTAAAATTGATTAAATCTCGCAAAAATATATATATAAAAATTATTATATAAATAAATTTATTATTTTTTTTTGTTAAAATATGAATAAATAAACTTAATTATTTTTCTTAGAAGGGCTCGCTGGTGTAGTGAGCTAGGGTGTCAGCTAGAGATGGGCAAAATCGTTCTTTTTGAGGAACGGGTCGTTCGCCGTTCGAATTCTGAAACGACCCGTTCACCACGACCCGTTCACCGTTCTTTTTTTCAATTTCTCTTCCCCCCCCAACAAAAAAAAACATGCCTTGTTAAAATTTAAGAGTTAAGCTTAGGTAAGAATTCATATTTATTTTATTTCAAAAATTATACTATAAGTTACGGAGGGGGGAGGGGGGATAGTTTAGCTGGAAAGTTTACCACAAGAATCTATAGGCCTATATATATATAAGGTTATATGTAAAAATAAACAAAAAATATAGTTTAACATTTTTAATGAACATTTTATATATTGCTGTTTAAAAATACAATTTGATTTAAATTTGAAGAAGTTAACCTACTTCTTCTCTCCGTTAAAATTTGTCCTGCCTTGGAAAATATCCTTTCACAGGGTACAGAACTGGCAGGAATACATAATCTCTTTAAAACGATTTGATATATATGGGGATATATTAGTTTCCTTTGCTCCCACCATAATAAAGGGTCTTGATCCCTTTTAAGCAATGGCTCTGCTAAAAATTTATCAATTTCCACAATGGCCAATGCCTTGGGATCCTTTATTTCACTAAAGGAATCGTTATCCTTGTCAAATTCCTCCCACAATATCGAAGTCGATGAAACCGAAGTTTCTATAGAGAGATTTTCCGGTGTCTCTCTTGTTGAATTCCTCGATTCATGCGAAATAATATTTTTAATTTGCCCAACCAAACTATCATACGTTTGTTTATATTTTGCAACGTTGTCTTTAAATCCCTTTTTTTTTAAATCTAGGGTCTAAAAGGACACTGAAGAATCAATTCTTGAGGCTAGCTTCTTTGGGATTAAAGTGATCCCATAATTCGCTGGACTTGATTGTGCTGGCCTTGTGGGACATCTGAAAATGTTTACTTTTGATATATCTATATGGATTTAATTATAAAATTGGCATAGCTAATTATATTAACGATAGTTCTAAATTTAAGTCATGAAAAAAGCAGCCAATTATTAGGAAAATAGGAAAATAAACAATTTAGTTATATCGTGTATAAAATAATCAAATATTTTTTAACAAATAATAAAAATTAATAATTTATTTGGAATAAAATTTAATTAAGAATATAAAATAAAAAGGCAATTTATAGATATATGTTAAAAAATTGATATTCATTTTTTATTTTATTCGATTCTAAATAATTTGATACTCTTATCTTTTTTTAAGGTGATATATTAATTAGATATAAAAAAATCATTTAGCTTACTTACCTTATAAATTATTGAACTAAAACCAAGTAAATTAAATGGAAAATTTTGTGTTGAAGAAACCAAAGGGTGAATAAAAATAATCTGAAATAAGATGAATATTAATATTTTTAGAAAAACAATTCATAATTAGTTATCAAAATTTTATCAAAAATTCAAAAAAATAAAAACCAAATTTAATAAGTTAAAATATTATATAAATTAAAAAAAGTTATATATTCTATTTTTTTTATTCAATTATAGTTAAAGTAAAATGATAATTAATTTATTAAATAGACATAAATAATAATCCAACTGACCTTATGAATAATTAAGTATTGAAATCAGATTGAAATATTGAACTCATCAGGAAATTAAAACCAAATAAATAATTAAACATGTGAAAAATAAGTTTACCGTGAAATTTGAAATACTTTGACAGAAAAGTTCTATGACTTGTATGTGTTTCTAAGTTCAGAATGAACCTAAAATTAAACATCCAAAGTTTTACCGAATTTCAACGAAAAATCCCGGACGAACTCGAAGGAGTAAGGAAGAAAAGCTAAAACACATGAACGGATGAACGGCCGTTCGCCAAACGAACGGATAAAACAAATGAACGGATAAACGAACGGATAAAACAAATGAACGGATGACCGGCCGTTCGCCAAACGAACGGATAAAACAAATGAACGGATAAACGAACGGATAAAACAAATGAACGGATGACCGGCCGTTCGCCAAACGAACGGATAAAACAAATGAACGGAGGACCGGTCGGTCGCCGAAGACAGGTCAAAACAACGAACGGAGGACCGGCGAACGGCGAATGGTTAAAAGCGCGACCCGTTCACTCCCGTTCACTTCAACGACCCGTTCTTCGCGACCCGTTCGCGAACGGAATGCCCACCTCTAGTGTCAGCTTCTGCAAAGAAGATCCCTGTTCAAATCCTTGGCGTGCGTAGGGATGTGGTATCGAAAAAAAAGTATCGATACTTGTACTTGGTATCGTATCGAAAGGAAAGTATCGATACCAGAAAGTATCGGATGAAAAATATCGATACCACTAAGTATCGAGTATTTTTTAAAGTATGAGTATTTTTTCCTTTTTTTAAGTTTTTTCGGCATCTTAGGCTACTGACGTCGTTCAAAGGGCCCATCGGAAGATCAATGGGGTATACTGGTGTGCCATTTACCCCAAAGTAATGAGCACCAGGAGGACGGGGCTTTCTCAACCAAAATACGGATTTCGCCAAAATAAAAGTCTGTCCATTTTCACTTGTCGCCAAAAATGAACTTTTTTTCTTTCACAAGATAAAGAATAGATATGAGATTCTAGAAATATTTTTCATAAATTCAAATATCATTTCAGTTTTTCCCCATCAGGCACACTTTTAGAGATATATAGAAAAATAAATTTTAATAGAAATAGTGCTATAAACGGGCTCTTATTTTGAAATTTCAAGATTTTTTTAAGACGACACCTATTAAAAATATGCAGATAGTTTTAATACATATAAAGTCTCAGCCCAATAATTTAGACGTGCCACAAACGGCTTAAAATTTAGAAAAATCGAGTTTTTTAAGTTTTTAAAAAAAATCTTGAAAATTCCAAATAAGAGCCGTTTTAGAGCACATTTTCTATTAAAATTTATTTTTCTCTATAGCTATAAAACTGTGCCTGATGGAAAAATTCTAACTACAAATCTGAATTCATTATAAAAAAAATGTACTAGATTCACTAATCAGATTTCTTGTGAATAAAACCTTGTCGACCAGTATTTTTATTAGTTTATATATTGGTCTTCCTATGTAATATTTGCGCACTTTTAAATTTAGTAAATACAGTTTGCAATAATACAAAAAAAGTTAAATTATTAAAATATTTATATAACGTTTAAAGTCTGTCTATATGTTAGGCCAGATGATGCCGAAAAAACTTAAAAAAAAAAAATGATATTTGAATGAGTACTACTCATTCGATACCGGCAATCAAGTACTCATATGAGTAAAGTATCGAAAGAAAAGTATCGAGTAAAAAAAAGTACTAGTATCGAAACAAAAGTATCGATACCAGGAAGTATCGATACTTTTTTCGTGTCCCTAGGCGTGCGGGATTTTTCATTAAATAAAAATATTATATAATATAAAAAATAAAAAAAATCCTCAAGCAAGCCCTGGATTGGAATATAGGATCTTACCACATTAGCCCTCAGGCAACTCTACGAGGAGAGGGAGTTGCTGTGACATCCCGTCCTGTGGAAGGGACGTAAAGAAGGTTCCCTCTCAGTGATGCATTCTTCGAAAGGAGTAGGCTACACGCCGGTGCTGAGGGAGTCCCTCTTCAAACTAGGACATCCTCCATAGCATAGAAGAGGTTGGATATAAGGAGCCGGTTGGAACCAGAAATAAGGATTAGTTCACTAGCTAGAGGCGAAATCAGGAGGAGGAGCTAGAGATAGGAAATGATGTAACTTCACGGGGTGCCGGTAGATGGCTACGGCCAGAGGCCGGTTGGGTTTGAGGTGTGTGTCTTCGTACACGAAAGCACCTCGGGCAAATAAACGGGGATCCCGATAGGAATTTCAAATAAAAAAAAATAATATAAAAAATTTTTTCTTAAAGAGATCTGAGATGGGACTCTGGTCAAGAGAAACAGATCGAGGGACACTTCGGTATTTCAGGCCCATATACATAAAATTAAGAGAGTTGCATTTTTTATTGCATGATACGAGGTGATTGAAAAATTTCGGCATTTTATTAAGAAAGGGCGGGCCCGAGCCACCTCGAGGGGGGGTCCGGGGGAGGGGCTAGACATATATTTCATTAGACTCCTTATACTGCCCTATCAGTCGGGGAGGGGGGGGGATGATAATCCTAACCCCCCCCCCATCAAAAATTTCTGGCTACGCCTATGTTATATTCTATAATTAGATAATCAAATATTCACTGACAGATGGCGGGATTCTGTAGTAGCTGTATCCCTCTCTATGAAAATATTAAGGCTATTTATTAGTTTCCTTATTTTTGATTACAATTTACCATTTTTTTTATACTAATCCCCCAGAAGACTATGATCCCCCCCCCCAACCCAGAAAGCTCCCCGACCCAAGAAAAATTGACTCAATATGGGGCCTTCCAGGCCCCCGGAGAATGGATGGTCCCATGCCCCTGAGCCAAATTTCCTAGTTACACCCATGGTTATAACTCGTTTATTTAGGAATGAAATTTTTCTAAATTCTACGAATAACTTCTAAAATTTGTTATAAACTATAATAGCTTTTGGTTATTTAAAAATTTACTTTTTTGCCGACTGGTCGCACAGCACACAACTTTCTCTTAACTTCGGTAATTGAAAGTTGTGCTCTGTGCTTGTCACCCCAGATTTTTCGAATTTAGTTTCCGGCGATGAATTCAAGATGTAAGATTTATTAATAGGGAAAATATTTATATTTTGTTACCATGGCAACCATTTTTCCTATCCTTCCTATGAAGTACAAGAGTAAAGTGTGCTTCATAAGATTTCAAAGACAAAATGAGAATAAACATTTTAAAGAGCATCAAAAAAATAATTGATTTTGGAGTTTTATCAAAATCGTTGAAGCGAATTTTGAGAAAATCGAAAAAAAAAAACTGAAAAAGTACATCAGTTGGATTCAGGGGACCGCAAAAACCTGTATATCCATCAAAATCCTGACATCGAATTTTAGACATGAATCCAATACTTAAATTTAATTTAATTTTTGTTTTTACATTATTTCCTTCCAAAAATAAAACACGATTAGTTTTACATGATTTACCTTTAATCGGAAGCCATTTACTTGATATTTTTGTCATATATATTGCATTATAGTTCACTACTTTTACTGCATATTATATGGCCTATTTAGGGGTTTTTACTGCATAAAAATCCGGGCTTTAATCATAACTATCAGTATAAAAAGAAGCAGACTCTTCATTTTCACTCCCTTATTCGTAGAATTCGTTTGAACATTTTCATTCACTCCAGATTTCGACGCCATTTTTCTGTGACTTATGCTTCAAATAAATGCTATGCGATTTTCTTAACGATTTGTACATCTCTGCAACAGCCTCAAACAAATTTCAATTATACATGTATATTTATTAATATTTATATAGATTTTTCACTAATTTTAATATAAAATTCTTAAGTCTAAGGAAAGAGCGCTCTCTATAAAATATATGCTTGTTTTTGACATTTATTCCGTTTCTATCTTTTATGGGTTATCAATTTGATTAGCGCATAAAAATAAATAAATAAATTCTACCCTTTAATAAGCACTTCAAAATTGCAATATTACATTTCCTTCTTTAACTGACCTAGACAATGTTCGTCTTTCAAATGTAATAATATATATACACGATAATAATAATTTTTCCAAAGATACAAAACAAAGCTTTTTTTTTTTAATAATATCTATTCTAATTTATTTTAACTTGTCATTGGCTTGATGAAATAAAAAAGAATTTCTTATCCTTGACTTGTAGGCCTTTTTCTCTTCCATTTCGCTTTATTTGAACTATTTAAAATAAGAAAATTCACTTTAATATTGAATCGAATGGATTTAACGACATCAGCGACATCATTAGCCAAAATCTAATAAAAATAAATTATGATTATGAGTTCATTTCCTAAAATCATTATATTAGAAATAAAAATTTTATTTCTCATTATATAAACTTATATTATTATTATTATCTTTTTTTTGTTTTACATATAAAATCTTCATTTCATTTATTGTTATTGAAGAGAAGATTTCTAATTTTCGAGATGATGGGCACAACTAACTAATTTTATAAAAAATGGGAGTTTTCACAAAAAAAAAGTAATCAAGTCTGAATAACATCCTAGTGCCCAAAATACAAAAATCTGGTGTGGCTGGTCGCACAGCATACATCTTCCTAATCCCCATCTTACTACCTTCCTTCGGTAATCGAAAGTTGTGTTCTGTGCTTGTCACACCAGATTTTATTTTTTGTGTCGACATATATCGCCGGTATTTTAGAATTCAAGATGTAAATTTTTTTTTTTTTTAAACATTCACACTTTTTTCTCATTCACACTCACATTCACACACACATACACACAGTCTTTTCGGCATCTTAGGCCATTTAAGACTTTTACGTTAACCGTTGAAATGAATATATCTATTGGGGGTTCCAGGCATTTTTATTTAAGTCATTTGGTATCCAAATGCCTTAAATAAAATTATCGGACTGCCTGGGTCCGAACCCGCGACATTCTGTATAGAAGGTAGGCACGCTACCAACTACTCCAAGCCCCGTGGGCATGTAAAATTTTATAAACATGGGGAAATATTTATATTTTGTTACCATGGCAACCATTTCTCTTATCTTTCCTATGAAGTACAAGAGTAAAGTGGTCTTCAAACAATTTTGAGAGCAAAATCAAAATATAAATTTTAAAGAGCATCTAAAAATTTATTTTTGAATTTTAATCAAAATCGTTGGAATGAATTTTGAGAAAATCGAAAAACTTTTGGGCCGATTTTGTTAAAAAGCTTCACGTTACGTCCCAGGGGGTACTTAACTTAAATATAAAATTTCAATCTCCTAGCTCTTTTCGTTTTTGAGATATTTTGTTCTCAGACATACACACACACACACAGATACACAGACAGACAGACCATGTCGTGAAAACCACTTTTTTGAATTCAGGGGACCTCAAAACGTGTATATCCGTCAAAATCTCGACATTGAATTTTTGACATGAATCCAATACTCTTCTCTATATATTAGCATATATAGAGGTAAAAGAAAGTAAAAACAATATTCATTCAATAAAATGTTGTATTCAAAATTTTTGAAATATTTTTTTGATTTCTATTAAAAAAAGGATTTTTCATTTTTTTCTTTCGCTATTAAAAATTCTTTCTTTAACTATTAAAATAAAATATTTCAAATATTTTGAGATTGTGAAAAAAGATGGATTTTTTTTTAATTTAACGAAATAAATGATTAGTATATATAAGCAATTTATTCATTTTTCCTTTTAAAGAGGTGTTTTTAATGCAAAACTGCTTTAATTAATTAAAAAAAAATTCAAACTAATAAGCAATAAAATGTACTAAAGTGAAATTTGATTTATATTCCTCTAAATGAAATGTTTAATCAACCAAAGGGAAAAGAGATGGAGGAGAGGAAGAGGGGAGATGTATTAAATATTGGCCGGATTGTCCATTTAATATAGTGGAATTGATTAAACAAACTGGCAGCAACTGGCGGAGTGTCGGTCACTTTGGAGAGCAACTTGGCTTGGGCTTATCGCTTTCATTAATTAGTCGTTGTCGGTATCTGGGTAGCGGGTAGCGGGTACCGGTCGGTGGCCGGTGGCCACCGGTCGGCGGTCGGCGGGTCCAATCAATTTGAATTGGAATGTCGTTAGTGGCAAACACGGGGCAGCCGGCCCGTTCCGATTACAAGCGGCCTGCACTGCTCCGGAGGTCCTAATAGAGACGTGAGCCGTCGCCGCCACCGACACCGACAACACTTAAATATCTAAACAAGGGAAAGTTTCATTTACACCCCCCTCTTATATTCAAAGAACTTATTAAGCCCCAAACAAATTAAAATTGTTGCTGGAGATGACATCCTCGAAAGGCGCCAACTATATTCTGAAATATAGAACGAAACATTTGTCTTCGCAGACTTCCGGGATGAATAATAAGCCTCTCAGAAATATGAAATAAAACTAGCCGCACCGCCCGCCTGCTGCATATCTGACTCAGGCCCTCCTTTTTTCAAAGTGCATTTTGAATTTGATTGCCAAATGTATAATATTAAATATCCTCTCTAACTTAAATCAATAATTAATAAAGTTATAGGAATTTGAGATTTATTCAAGTAAAGGTTCTCTTTGAATAATGAGGTGTTCACTCAACTATGAGTTGAAAATATACACTAGGTAATGTGTTTCAAATTATTTATTAATTAAATCACTTGACGCGTTTCGATTTTACATCATCATCGGAAGTGTTATTACTTACTCAGAGTAAGTAACCTTGAGTAAGTAATAACACTTCCGATGATGATGTAAAAATCGAAACGCGTCAAGTGATTTAATTAATAAATAATTTGAAACACATAACCTAGTGTATATTTTCAACTCATAGTTGAGTGAACACCTCATTATAATAATGTTTCAACAAGAACCCACGGTAGAAAGTTTAAATATGGTTCTCTTTGAAATTTCATTTCAGAATTCCAGGGTCTCAATTCTTCTTTCAAAGCTCCAAATAAGGGCGGATACAAGAAGGAGGGTGGTAAAAGGGGTAAGAGATTTGAGAAAAATTGGAAATTAAATTTTATTTTTAATATAAAATTTTAAAAATGAATAGTCTACTTAAAAATTTGATTTCTATATGTATTTTTACTTTCTCCTTACCTAGACATGTAATATTGCGATCATGTCAAAGATTCGATGGAAATAACTCGTTTTGAGGGTTCCTGATTCCAAAAACGTAGGTTCCGGGTTCCTCAAAATGATCTGCAGGGGTGTGAATTCAAATGTTTTTCGACAAAAAATCTAGTAAACAAGTACAGAATGCAACTTTTCCAAAGTTATGTGCTGTCCGACCAGTCCCACCAAATTACCCCCCCCCCCCCCACCTCTTGTTCCGTTCTTGGGTTCAAACGTGGAGTTATGGCGGTAAGTGGATTATAGTATATAAAATTTAGACAAGAAAATAAAAT
>JAKCPI010031075.1:0-15308 GCA_023213315.1 Euborellia annulipes
CTTGTACTTCATAGATAAATATTTTCCATACTTATAAATTTTACATCTGAATTCAAATGACATGAAAGACAATATTAAATCCCACCCATAGCAGCGCTATTTGTGATTATTTCATTGTTTTTATAAAAGAAAATGAAAATCTTTATTGGAAATTTTTTAGGTTTGAACCATGAAAGTTTCCATTCAAAAATATATAATATTTTTTTAAAAACAATGAAATAATCACACGTAGAAAACGCATGGGTGGGAACTAATATTCTCCCTCACTGTACCATATTGTCGGGAACTAAATATATGTCGACAGGAAAAATCTGGTGCGACAGTCACACCAGATTTTTTTATTTTCTCTCACCTATATAAAGTTAGTTAACTAATAAAAGCATATTTTTATTCATTTTAATTTTTAAAATCATGGCCAATATCAACGATTTTTCGAGGATGATCTAGATATAATAGAAATAATAGATTTTTCTAACAATATAATTTTGAAGGACTGAAGAAGACCTTATTTAATTAAAGTCGAAACTGTTTCCTGTTTGATTTCGTGGAAAGACTAAAATTACCTGGCTGCTTGTTCCTTTCAGTTATTTATTTATTTATTTATTTATTATTACAAACGGGCAAAGCCCTTAAATTCAAATCAATATTTAATTACAAAAATTGTTTACAAAAATGAGTGGGTAAATAAACTATACAAATACAAATTAAGCTACAAGTGTGCGACAATTGGTTGATCATGACAAAATTGCTCGAATTCTGTCAAGGGGGGTCACAAACAGGTCAATCTCTGGGAATTGTCTGGTCAGGTCATTAACAACTCTTTGAAGGTGAGCAGGCCCATATACAATAGATAATTGGATGACACATGTCTAATATGAAAGATATTGTGAACTCTATGCAAATAACGAGGAACGTAGAAATCCAGCTCCGACAATAGGAATGCACAGTCAATTTGACTATTTACCAGCTTATATACAAATATAAAATCTTGGCAAGTTCTTCTTGTTTCCAAGGTTGATAGGTTGGAGATTGACAGTAAGAGACCAACATTGTCAGAACTATAAGGGAATCCCACAGCTTATAGGGATACCATCCTATTGTTTATCTAATTCATTTAAATTCTAAAACAAATTTTCTTTTACGTGGAAGGCCCTGTATATATATAAATTAATGGAATTTGAATCATTTGCCGACTTAAGATATATTTGATGACGTAAAGCCGATAATCAATGATGATGATATTCCCCCTCCCCCCAAGGGAGTGAATGAGTCCTGAGTCCTGAGTCCTGAGGTCACTCACTCACGTGGATTGGTTGGTTTGGTAGGTCTGTCCAAACCTTGGACCGCCCTTTATCCTGCGTTACTAAAGCTTAATGTAGTTAATTAATGAGCTGAATATTTCATAAGCCAACTCTCTCTCTCTCTCCGCAATGTGAAACGGCCAAAGAGCAGCAACTTTGCATGTATGTGTGTGTGGCAAATGGGGGTGGTAGAGAGGGAATGAAATCCCCCAGAGTATCGCAGCAGCAGCAAACTCAAATCCCGTGACGTGTTGTTTCACTGTTCAACTGTGAAAAATTTAATTTTTCGAAAAAAAAAAAAAAAAAACTTTCTATTTGGAACAATAGATGAATGAATTCCTCTCTTCTATTCATGAGATATTTACATTTATTTGTAATAGCAGAACCACAAGTACAGTAATTACTTTTAAAATGGACCTCTGTTGAATAAACTTCATCTCTCTCTCAATGGACCAATTGATTGAGGGAATGAATGCCCACATATTTCATGTTTTAATCAAAACTAGTTTTTAAAAAATATGAGAATGAAGTTGAAAAACTTTCCCACTCTATTATTATTATTATTTTCTTTTAAACAAAATTGTAACCAAGATTTATTTTCATATGGACATTTGACTAGAATTTGCGTAATATACGTTTATTTCGGTTCCAGGATGAATGAATCATCTTTAGTACAGTGAGTGCTAAAATTAAATCCCCATCTGATAGCTAGAGACTTAAGTATATGGTTAATGACCGAAAAGGTAAAACCTAAAAAAGGTAAAATCTGGTACACATGATTTTATTTTACCTTTTCAAAATTATTTCACCATATACCATATATTAATACTTAGGCTCTAGCTATCAGGTGGGGAATTAATTGTGACGCTCACTCAACTAATTGGTGTTTTGTAAAAGGCTCCACAGGTTTGTAAATTTCGCTTGCTATTGCAGTATAATTTATACCCTTTGTCCTGCATTATGATCGTTTTATTTTTTGTACGTTAGCAAAACCTGCTTGCAGTTCGTTTGAGGCAGAAAATGTAGAATTTGCTGCATAATTTGACCCAATCGAATAGCTGGTGTGAATTGTGCAGGGCGATCTCAGCGCCAAAGCTTTAGTAGATGACCACCTTTTGTCGCCATTTTCTCTCAATCCACATCGATTAAAAGAATATCGACAATTAAAAAGACCAAGTAAATTTTAGGCTTTATTTTCATTTTATTTTCTATTCATTTTCTTTATTATTATTATTATTTATTTAAGGATCAACGTTATGAAAATATTCGAAACAATCCAAGACAAAAATGACAACTGAAGGTTAGGTTAGGTTAGGTTATTAAGAAATCATTGTGCAAGTTCATGACTTCGAAACGAACAGATATCAAAATATGCAAAAGTTGCACTTTTTGTTCTAGGCAGATTAGGTATGTTTGCACCATTTTAATCATTTATTCTTTTACTTCTTGAGGATGTTCCTGCCTTTTTTTTAAGTTTGTTGAAATTGCAAGAACTGGTTCTGATCCAGAGATCAGAAGGTTAGGTAAGCTATTGGAAGGTTCTTCTTGGCTGAAAGGAGAATGTAAATTAAGCAACCAAATTACTGTTGAAGAATGTAAATTGTGTAGTTTTAAGAAAAAAAGGGATAAAAATTGGTGCTTTTGCCAAATGTTTTCTTTTAACACAGTTCGCAAGTAAACTGATTATTTATATATTAAAAAAAAAACACCAGATGACATCTGATGTTTGAAAGAGAGAGAGAGAGAGAGAGAGAGAAAGCAGCTGTGAAGTAAATAACTTGAAAGGAAAAGACATGTCTAAACTATTGCATGAAGAATTTTCCTCTTTATTAAATATTTCCTTTTTTTTTTATATTTCAAATTTTCTTGTGTTTAAAAGTTTTTTTGGTACAGAATGGAGTTGAATATAATCGAAAAAATCTGGTGTGACTGGTCGCCTATCACACAACTTTCTCTTACCTTCGGTAATCGACAGTTGTGTTCTGTGCTTGTCACACAAGATTTTTTGTGTCGAAATATCCCGCCGATATATTAGAATTCTAGATGTACCATAACTTTTAGTGGTTATCGTAAGATGCTGGAAGAAGTTAGAAAAAATAAGGTCGAACTGAAACAAACCTTTGAGTGTTTCAAGCACCTTCTTTGTGGTTTTAAGTATAAAAAAAAAATTTATATACCGTTTTTTGAGTAAACAAAGAAAAATGTCCGTTGGCGAGTAATATGGAATAGGTATTGAGGCAAATATGAAATACCTGTTATCATGTAAGGTAATAGGGATTAGGTTTTCATTGTGAAAGAAAATCCCAATTAATCTTCGTTAAACAATGTATTTATTAAAAGCCTATTTGGTGAGAATTAATATTGAATATATTTATTTTATTTATTTTATTGGAATATTTAATATTTATTAAAATTTTAATATTTTCAATTTATAATATTAATATAACATAAAGAATTTTGTAAACCCTGAATTTATAATATAAATTCAGGGTTTGCAAAATTCGCAAATATATTGTAGATTTCTCCTTCGGTATTCCATATTAGCCGACTCGCCATTTTAGACAATGATTGCACCTTAACAAGCTCCTGGTGTAAATCAGTTTGTGAGAATCACTCCATTGCCCTCGGACTTGGCGTAGTCGGTAGCGCGCCTGCTTTGTATACCAAGGGTCGAGGGTTCGGATCCCAGGCAGTCCGATGATTTTATTTAAGCCATTTGGATACCGAATGGCTTAAATAAGGATGCCTGGACCCCAAGATAAATTAATATTACAGAATTACAATAAATTTAGATAATATATAGAAAATAAACTTCACTTGTTAGTAAAAATTAAATTTTATTAATTCAAAAGGTTGCCAAGAATGAATAGAATATAACAAAAAGTAAATAACAATATAGTTGAAAGAGTTTCATTTATCTTGGCCAGAGAATTCCTCTTTTTTTTCATTGACATGGAGATCAAACGTCTCTTTGGCCAGCTACAAAGAAAGAAAATAAAAATAAGGAAGGAGTGCTGATGCACATCTACCCAGATCAAATACTTTACTTTCATCTTTTTGTACAAGGCCTTATGGTTAATAAAATCAAATAAATCCAACACTAAATTCCTATTAATAAAATATGGAGAACTACTTCTGTTTTAGTAAGTTCAAATAGGATCGGGATCGCCAAATTAAAGGGAGAACGCCGGGAATATTTTTCTATTTTTCTAGTAGGCCTACTAGAGAAATCCTACCCATTTATTATAACTAGCCTGCAAGGTGCTAAATGTATATTTTTAAGTTAAATTCAACAATTCTGTTAATTTGATAATATATATGACAATATATTTTTTGTAAAAAATCATTTGTATACTACAGCTCTGAAGATGAAGCCTACAGGGATCGAAACGTCAGCGTGAGTAATGAGATTAAAAAAAAAAAGAAAAAACCATAGCTGCATTTCTCTTTATTATCTTTTACCAATATAATTAAACACACAACCAGTGCCGGATCTAAGAGGGGGGGGGCAGTGGGGGGATGTGCCCAGGGCGGCAGATATCAGGGGGCGGTAATTAAAGAAAGAAAGCAGGAAAAATCCAGCTGAAACTTAAAAAAAAAGGTAAAATGATTTTCGAATCAGCCAAAAATGGAGTGATTTGAGTTTCGAGGGAAAAATTTACTAAAAAAAAATATGGGGATTGACTTCCCCGAGACTTTTTCGTATATTCTTTTGGAATTACGTCTGGGTGTGTGTGTGAACACGATTGCTTAAAAACCAAAGCAGCTAGATCGATGAAATTTGGTATATGCTCCTTACACTAAAATTGTAGATTTCTATCAACTTTTGGAGTAAATACGTCACTTGGAAGTAGTACTTTACTTAAAAAGTTTTTTCAAAAAAATTTTGAAATTTTCAATTCTTTTGTTATATTATGATAAAATACTCTATTTTAAAAAGTTTTTATTCTTTGACTTTTTTTTTGAAAACTGAATAGTTTTTGAAATAATTAAAGAAGAAATAGAAAATATTCGTTAATTTTGGAAAGAAAAATCAAAACAAAATCATACAGGTGTCATTAAAAAACATGTAAATATAAACAAATGAATTTGTGAAACAAATGAATTTCTTCTTTGATTATTTCAAAAACTATTCAGTTTTCGAAAAAAAGTCAAAGAATAAAAACTTTTTAAAATAGAGTATTTTATCATAATATAAGAAAAGAATTGAAAATTTCAAAATTTTGGAAAAAACTTTTCAAGTAAAGTACTACTTCCAAGTGACGTATTTACTCCAAAAGTTGATAGAAATCTACAATTTTAGTGTAAGGAGCATATACCAAATTTCATCGATCTAGCTGCTTTGGTTTTTAAGCAATCGTGTTTACACACACACACACAGACATAATGCCAAAAATGGTATTTTTGGACTCAGGGAGGTCTAAAACGTGGAGAAACATCAAAATCTCGAAGTCGAATTTTTTTACGATTACAATACTTTCTCTATACGAGAAAGTAAAAAAAGGTAACATTGCTGTTAAAACTTGGTTTAGATAATAGCATTTTTTAACACTGATGTTATTACTTTAATTTTTAACATCCAATTTATGATGTTAAATTTTATGGTCTATTTTTAGAGAATAGAGATTAAATAATATGAGGATGTGGCTTAAGGGCAGCCAAGGCGAAAAATAAAATAAAAATCTATTTTTCGACGTTTCGAGTGCCGATCGCATTTTCAAGAAAATATAAATTGGTAAAACGTTGCTACACTGCCATGTCAACTAACCTGACAACTTGACATCATTTTTGTCCTGATGAAGAGTGCGATCGGCACTCGAAACATCGACATTTTAAACATTTTATTTTTCGCCTTGGCTGCCCCTATGCCACATCCTCATATCATAATATCCAGCCATCAAGAAACAACGAGATTAAATAATTTTATTTCATAAATTAGAGATTGAATAGGGACCGTGCGTCTAGACCATTGCGCCAACTAGTGGCAATCATCTTAATTAGTCGGGGGATTTGTTAAATATTTAACATGTGATTTATTTTTGAATAATTATTAATTAAATATATTGAGATTATTTGAAGTTTGTCGACTTTAAGAAAAAATTGCTGTATCCGTGGCTGTAATAATACATCACTTCAGAAACCTGAAATGGATGGGAAAGTGAAATTTTATAAATTTCCAGATAGCCACATGAAAATAGCAAAACGTAAACAGTGGATAAAAACAGTAAAAAATTATGACTAAGTCAAAATTAATTACAAATATATTACATAATTAAAATGAATTTTGAGATTAAACTCGACGCATGTAAATAACTCATTTTGTTAACCAGTTCTTAATATTTATGACATTTATTTCATAATAAAAACTTAACCTTAAAACTTTTTTGAATTTCAGAGAAAACCCAAAAGACTGGGTACCAAATCAAAATTCGAGAATTTGTAGTAATACTCATTTTATAAACAACGAAAAATCGGAACACCCGTCTTATATTCCCTCGATTGTTCCTGGAAGCGAAAATGTTTTTAAAAAATATACAATCCTTGTGACGTATCCGGCGATTAAAAATTCGTGAATTACTAAAAGCTGCTAGTACTAATAAATAATAAACTAATAGGTACTAATAAATCCTCTTTTTGGTCACAAAGACCAATTCACCCCGGAAGAAGTAGATGAAACATAACCTGCAACATTGCTTCTGTAAGGATACATATTGAACGAATTAAGAACTTTAAAATTTTATCTAAAGTTCCAAATTCATTATTTCCTCAAATTGATGAGAACTTGAATATAAAACGAACGATTTGGATTTAAATGTGACTTTGCCGCTTATGACACTTTCAAAAGAATTTGTTTTTTCAACTACCGCATAGACATGATTTGAGTTGAATATTTTTTTTCTCTTTTTCATCATTGTGGCCGCGTATAATATTACTGACAACTAGTTGAAATCAGTATTTTATTATTTTTTCCATTTTTAAAATATTTTATGTTGTTTGCAATGAATGATTTCATTCCACAAGTTTGTCAAAAGAACACTAGACAGCGCTTACTTAGGCTATAGTGCTGCCTCTATGTTTCACGCACGATCCCTATATTCTAATTATTTTGATATTATTTAATCAACAATAAATAACCTTGAAACGAGAAAAATATTAAAAGAAATATTTTTTTTCAACAAATTTAATTATTTGTGAGTTTATTAGTAAATTAATCAAAGAGATATTAAAATAAAGCCAAAGAAAAAAAGGTGAAGCAACCTGGAGAGATATTCTTTCTAGATTTTCTAGGTTAGAAGAGATAAAATCAAATGGTCTGAAAAAATATGTAAAAGAAAAAAGAAAAAGGTGAGTAGAATATTATTTGTTTTTATGCGAGCCAATACCCAATAAAATTCCCCCATATATACTTTTCAATGAATATAGTGGAATGCATATATCGTAAAAGTCACTTGCTGCTGTTTTTTTTTTTTCAATAAAACTTTTCAATTTTTTTTTTTTTTTTTTTTTTTTTTGAATGGTTAATATGGTTATTGGAAACAAAAAAAATCCATTGAATATTAAATAAAAAATAATCATAAAAACTAGAAATCGAACAAACAAAAAGAGAATTGATTAAAAATTCATTTTTTTTTTTGTTTGTAAATTCAAATAGTGAGACAGACAGAGAGATAGACGATAGGGAAAAGGGAAGAGCCCTTAGGGATCGCTAGGATAACCTCCCCCTCTCTCGTATGCATGGTCCAATGGTCCAATGGTCCATTGAATGCAAGCAACCAAAGACCCAGAGCACTCGCTCGGCCTCGAAACTTCTCATGCCCAATTGCGTTTACTAATTGATACAGAAATAGAATCATTTTGTTTTATTTTGAATTGTATCCATTAGATCATCAATAACAATCGATATAAATCTGGTGTGGCCAACATATAATACTTATTACCCTTCGGTAAGAGAAAGTTGTGCACCGTGCTGGACACACCAGATTTTTTGTGTTGAGATATATTTAGTTTCTCATAGCATCTTAGTTTCAAACTTGCATTTTAAATGTTGACTGCTTGAAATAAACTATGGTTATTTTTCAAAATTTTAATCTCATATTTGGACATTTTATACACAATATAGAATCGTAAATAAATACAAAATTTCATTTCATAAGAATTGGAAAAAAAATTTTAAAATGCGTAAAAAGTTCCAAAGGGGACCCCTTTTGAATCGAAATTAACATACAAATCCCTATAGGAAATTAACATTGTTCCTATGGATGGAAGAGGCGAAAAGGGAATTTAAAAAGAGTAGAGACAGACGAGAGAGAGAGATATGTTTTCTCGGAAACAATTAAAGACAGAAATAAAAGAAAAATAAATGGGAATTTAAATAATAATTGATTTTTTTTTTTTTTTTTTTTTTTTTTTTTAAACATTCACACTTTTTTCTCATTCACACTCACACTCACACACACATTCACACAGTCTTTTCGGCAACTCAGGCCATTTAAGACTTTAGACGATAACCGTTATTATATAAATATACATATATGGGGTCCAGGCATTCTTATTTAAGCCATTTGGTATCCAATTGGCTTAAATAAAATCATCGGACTGCCTGGGGTCCGAACCCGCGACGTTTGGTATACGAGGTTAGCACGCTAACCTCTACGCCATGCCCCGAGGGCATAATTGATTTTTAATCTAATAAAAAGAAAAAGATTTAAATTCCGTTACCATGGCAACCATTTCTATCTTTCCTATGAAGCACAAGAGTAAAGTGGTCTTCAGAAGATTTCAACGGCAAAATGAGAATATACATTTTAAAGAGCATCTAAAAAATAGTTCATTTATGAATTTAAAAAAAAAAATCCTTGGAGGGAATTTTGAGAAAATCGAAAAAAACTGAAAAAGTACATCAGTAAAGTACTAGTACTTTTTGGCCGATTTTGTTCAAAAGCTTATTTTGAGCGTCTGGGAAGGTACCTAAGTTATATATAAAATTTCAATCCGGTATCTCAATTCCTTCATGCTAAAAATCGTTACACACACACACACACACACACACACACAGACCAATTTGCGGGACCCACTTTTTTGGACTCAGGGGACCTCAAAACATGTATATCCATCAAAATCTCGACATCGAATTTTTTGACATGATCGCAATACTTTCTCTCTCTATATATTTCATATATGGACCCTGTTATGCAATGGTGTGTCAAAGACCCAAAAATTCAAAATTGAGTTAAGCACGGAATATTGTTTCAAATGCTTTAATTAATAGTATTTTTTATGAAATATGTCCTAAAAAATTTATATTTAATGTTACTTGCACAATTGACAAGAAAAATTATATATTATCCAATGTAAACAAAAAACTTTATTGTTGATTTTCTCAAAACTCGATGTTTGGTCTTTGACACACCATTGCATAACAGGGTCCATATAGGGTATGAGAAAGTAAAATGAAATAGTGAAAATCTCAGTATTTAACATAGGGACTACTCATTTCACTACCAAATTAGTGAACTCACTCACTATTTGGACTAGTGACTCCTGACTTCACAACCGAAATAGTGAACAATATTTATTTAGAAATTGAAGATTTGATTCATTTTAAATTATTTTAAAAATTATATTTTATCAATTTAAAAATTGAAAAATTAAATCTCACAATTACTTTTTTATAATTCGTCATATAGGCTATATTTTAAATTTCAACTTTGCTATTTTTAATACATTTTAAAATAATGATTATTCTAAAATTCCTTATTATAAATGTCATTTTTATAGATTTATTTCTTAAACTAGCCGCGCCGCCCGCCTTCGGCGGGCTTCGCGTCTAGCCAGGGGGCTACGCCCCCTGGACCCCACCAGCTGGCTCGGGCCCGCCTGCGGCGGACCCTCGCCTTTCTTAATGAGAAACTGCGTGGCGTCTAGACAGGGGGCTACGCCCCCCTGGACCCCCACCAGCTGGCTCGGGCCCGCCTGCGGCGGACCCTCGCCTTTCTTAATGAGAAACTGCGTGGCGTCTAGACAGGGGGGCTACGCCCCCTGGACCCCACCAGCTGGCTCGGGCCCGCCTGCGGCGGACCCTCGCCTTTCTTAATGAGAAACTGCGTGGCGTCTAGACAGGGGGCTACGCCCCCTGGACCCCCACCAGCTGGCTCGGGCCCGCCTGCGGCGGACCCTCGCCTTTCTTAATGAGAAACTGCGTGGCTTCTAGACAGAGGGGCTACGCCCCCTGGACCCCCCACCAGCTGGCTCGGGCCCGCCAGCGGCGGACCCTCGCCTTTCTTAATGAGAAACTGGGTGGCGTCTAGACAGGGGGGCGTAGCCCCCTGGACCCCCCACCAGCTGGCTCGGGCCCGCCTGCGGCGGACCCTCGCCTTTCTTAATTATGAAAAACTACGTGGCTTCTGGACAGAGGGGCTACGCCCCCCTGGACCCCCCACCAGCTGGCTCGGGCCCGCCTGCGGCGGACCCTCGCCTTTCTTAATTATGAATAGAAAATTATTATTACTAACAACTAAGTATTCCAGTCCAGTGCCTGCTTGAGGATTTGTTTACATTCATGGAATACACAAATGAAAAGAATACAAAAATATTTCTCTGTACATTTCCTATGGGAGAAATCGTAACTTTAGGAATTAATAACTCAAAAAGTTATGGGAACTTCGGGACCCGAGTATTTTTCCGGGACTCTCCATAACGTCCTCTATAAGACTGCAAAATTTCGTTTCAAAATTCCAACGGGAAGTTGGTCAAACGGAGCGTGACAGACGGACAGACAGACAGACAGACGGACGGACAGACAGACAGACAGACGGACAGACGGACACTCCGCAATTATTATATATAGATTTATTTACTATTTCAGTACTGACAAGGCCAGTAATCCAACCATTGGTTTTTGTTATTAATCAAATAAGTTGATAATGTTATTTGTTCCCTATTTCGATTAGTGAATATCCACTATTTAGTAGTGGTATACTTTTAACTATTTAAAATAGTGAATATTAACTACTAAATAGTGAGATTTTCACTATTTTGATTTTAGAGAGTGGGAGAAATACTGTAGAAAAGGAATATTGGAACAGCCTTGGGAGGGGGGGGAGGGGGGCACTCACACCATATTATAAAAAAAAATCTGGTGTGACTGGCGCACAGCACACAACTTTCTCTTACCTTCGGTAATCGAAAGTTGTGAACTGTGCTTGTCACAACAGATTTTTTGTGTTGAGATATATTTAGTTACAGACAGTAGGGTACATTTGAATTCAAGATGTAAAATTTATAAGTTTGGGAAAATATTTATATTTTGTTACCATAGCAACCATAGGAGAAATTCCTATCTTTCCTATGAAGAACAAGAGTATAGTGGTCTTCAGAAGATTTCAATGACAAAATGAGAATATACATTTTAAAGAACATCTAAAAAATAATTGATTTTTGAATTTAAAAAAAAATCGTTGGAGCAAATTTTGAGAAAATCGAAAAAAACTGAAAAAGTACATCAGTAAAGTACTAGTACTCTTTGGTCGATTTTGTTCAAAAGCTTCGTGTCACGTCCCAGGGGGTGCCTAACTTAAATATAAAATTTCAACCTCGTAGCTCTTTCCGTTCTTGAGATATTTTGTTCACAGACACACAGACACACACACACACACAGACACACACACACACACACACAGACCATGTCGCGAAAACCACTTTTTTGGATTCAGGGGACCTCAAAACGTGAAGATCCATCAAAATCTCGACATCGAATTTTTGACATGAATCCAATACTTTCTCTCTATATATATTAGGCCTAACATATATATAGAGGTAAGAGAAAGTAAAAAAACAAGTGTGAAAGTCCGCCGAAGGACGCGCCCAATGGCCTTCGGCAAGCAAATGCAAAATTTTAGTTTTAAATTTCTCTCTTTGACTCAACTTCATTTTATTCTGGCCAATCAGCGCCCTGATAGGCACATAGACACAGGGCCAAGAAGTCAGTCAGCCGCTAACGCTTTATATTATAGTATGATGATATTTATAAATAATAATTAAATGAAAAATTAGACTAGTAATAATATTCAGTCGATGTTGTTGTTTAGCTAGAATGAATGAATGGAGAGCGAGAGAGAGAGAGAGAGAGAGGCCGGGATGCAGAGATTGCTCCTGCTCTATTGATTGATTAGCGAGAAAGAGAGAGAGAGAGGGAGAGAGAAGCCCACATTTTTTTTTTTTGACCAAGATAATTCAGGGGAATATAATCGAAGGCCCGTCCGGATAAATATTGCACACGAGTCACCGGGGAGTTTGGCATAAAATTGATTTCAACTAAAATGCTGGGGCCGGTTGTAAATAATTGACACGCCGAGAGAGAGGCATCTCTTCTCTCTCTCTCTCTCTCTCTCTCCATTGTGTGTGTGCACCACCAAAGTCTGTTTACGGGTCGCTGTGCGTCAATTAATGCGATTAAATATTTAAGAAGAGCACGAGTTTGCGTCACAATTGTTGACCGAAGAGGGGGAGCGGGGAGGGGAGCAATAGGGGGGAGGCTGTTATAACTTGCCAAGTCAAATACATATACAGCGTATATAAAATTCAAAATAATAAAAGAAAATGGCTTCTATGGGACAGTGAAGCCATTTCACGAGGTCCATGAGGTTAGATGAAAATAAATCAAATATTCAACACAACTCTCTTCTGTTACGGTAGATAACAAAATATTTTGATTCCAGAATCTTTTTAGGGCCGATTGCATCAGTTAGGGAGAGCTTGTTGACTCTGGGCTGACGTTTTAGTTCCGTTTTTGAACCATCTTCAGAGCTGCCTAAAAGTCATTATGAAAATGTCACAGTGGATTTTATAGATCATTGAACCAAACGTTTATATAATATGTAATTATATACACAGTATGCAATGACTAGGTACATACATACATAGATTCATTTGTGACACTTTCATAATGACTTTTCGCCAGTTCTGAAGATGCTCCAAACACGGAACCGAAACGTCATCTGTGTAGATTAAATAAATAAAGAAAAGGTTTTAGCTACGTCTCTCATTTGTCTTTCCTCTTGTGAATATAACATCACAGCTATAAATTGCGTTTTGATGTCATTTGACGATTGTTCGTTACCAGATCGAAACATTTTTTTGAATAAAGCAATTTATAACAATTGGCGATTTGCTTTTCTTGTGCAACTCTGGTATTAAATAAATATACCTGGATTAAATATAAAATTAAACTGTTATTATTATTTAAGATCTTTTTCGGCATCTAAGGCCATTTAGACCCCATCCCTATTTATTTCAAATGATTTGTAGTCAATTCAAACGAAATAAATTTTTCTCGCGGGAGACGGGAAGCGAACCCGGGACCCCGGAACGAGAAGCTAGTGTCTTCTCTCTGAGCCACGGGGCTCGGGCCTGTTATTATTTAAAAATAAATATGCCGGAATCTCTTTCTAACGTCACAATTAGATTAGGATAAAATTTTTACACCAAGATTGCTTATAGAGTATCTAGGACCCTTGTAGGCTTTATATATTAACACAATTTTATTATTTGTTCACGTGACTAAACAAGCCAAGTGGCCGGGCCGATATCATCAGTGGTTGGCTGGTTTCCTTAGACAGAATGGCTGACTGACAATCAAGAAACGAGAGAGAAAGGGCTCCTTTGAGAGAGAGAGAGAGAGAGAGAGAGGATTTAGTCTCCAAGTCCATCCACCCACCCACCCACCTTCGGGGCTGTCTGTCCTTTATCTCTTTCTATCTCTGTGTCCAGGATTGATCAGTCTCTCTCTCTCTAAAGGAGAGCATTGTGGTCTTTGACCGTCGTCGTCGTCGTCGTTCTTCGTCTCTTGACCTCATTACACCATTAATAAGAGCCTTAGCTGCTGCTGCTGCTTTGTGTTTCCTTTTCAACTCGGTTAACAATTATTCACACAATATCTTTTCAAACTACTAGGCAAAGTGCCTTAATTAAAATTTATTATTACACCACACCAAACCAACAAGTTGCTGAGATTCTATTTATCTTTAAATATATTTTTTTTCTCTATTGTACGGTATATGGCCTAATAAATGGAGATTTTGAATATATCACGACATCAATTTGAAATACATGATTGAGCAAGTTGGTTGAAGTATGCCTCTGAAACACTGCATCCTTAACAATCCGAAGAAGTAACTTAATAGTATCGATACTTTTCATCCGATACTAGTACTTTTTACTCGATACTTTACTCATATGAGTACTTGATTGCCGGTATCGAATGAAAAGTATTCATTCAGATATTTTTTCATTTTTTCGGCATTTTAGGCCATATAGGCTTTAAACGTTAAACGTTACATAAATATTCTAATTACAATTCTGCAAAAGAATATCTTTTTATTTATTTATTTTTATTTTTTGCTCGAGAAAAATCTGGTGTGACTAGTCGCACTGCACACATCTTCTCTTACCTTGGCAATTGAAAGTTGTGTTCTGCGCTTATCACACGAGATTTTTTGTGTCAACTACTTACAGTAGTTTCCGGCAATACTCATTAGAATTTCAAGATATAAAATTTAAATACATACATTATATTTTGTTACCATGGCTTCTACTTTTCCTATAAAAAGGACAAAATTGGGCTTTAAACAATTTTGTCTACAAAATAAAAATATATATTTTTAAAGAGCATCTAAAATATAATTGATTTTTTAAACAAACTTGTTAAAGCCAAGTGTGAAAAAAATAAAAAAATTGAAAAATACATCAGTAAAGTGCTAGTACTATTTGGTCCATTGGAGTTGAAATTCCTGCACATACCTGGGACATGAATACTTGGCAAAAGTATAGAATTTGAGTACCAAGAGTTTTTCCCCTATTTAGATATTACATTTAGTCCAGATTTTTTGATATTTCAGTCGAAATTCATTCAAATGATTATGAAAATGACGTCATATTCAAGCTAAAAGGGAATCGCCTCCTTTTAATATACTGAATTTCCTAGAAAAAACGATAAAACAGGCATTTAAA
>JAKCPI010031076.1:0-14345 GCA_023213315.1 Euborellia annulipes
ATAAAAAACTGATTGATTTTCTACAAATGCTCTGGAAAATTTCAGAGTGGGATTATTTCGCGTTCCCCAAGAAAAATTGAGAAAAATATGGGGCTTTCCAGGCCCACCGGAAGATAGCTGGTCCCATGGCCCCCTTCAATTCTTCTTGGGGCAGAGCTTTCTGGGAGGGCCAGACCCCCTGGCACCCCCTAGTTACGCCCATGTTTCTAAGCTTTTACTTGACGCTTCAAATACTTCAGTAGTTGAATACACAACTAATTTCTAATTTTTTCAGGATAAATGGAATTTTCTCGATTTTCATCACCCCTAACTATTATTATTATTATTTTTCTTCAATTTTCTAGAATCTCAGTCAATCCTGGAAGAATTTAAGAGCACCATCATGATAAATAAGCGGAGAAAAAAAAAATTTTTTTTTCAAAAATAAAAAAAAATAGAACGCGAAATAATCCCACTCTGAAATTTTCAGAGCATTTGTAGAAAAAATCAAAGTTTTTTATAAAAAAAAAAATTAAAAAAAAAGTGTCATTCATCCCGAAATTTTTGTTTTTTTCCGAAAATGTCAAAAAAAACGTTCAAGATGAATCTGTAAAATTTTGTCATATTTTTTTCTGAAAAGTACATTTAAAGACAAAAATTTCAAAAAAAAAAGTACCGATAAGTTATTTTTTGACAGTTTTACGGTTATGTTAAAAAAATCGATGTTTTTTGAAATGGCTATAACTTTTTTTTTGGCTGGGTCGTAGAGTCTCAAAAAGTTTCTCAATACACGTTTTCCCGTAAATGGTCGTCAGAGGATGTATGTGTGTTTGTAATCACCGTGGCTGATTTTTAGCAATTGAATTACGACATTGATTAGAGGATGTGAATTCACATTTAATTATATCATTAATCCAATTGTATAACAGCCACAATTCGTTATAAAATATACATATGGGGCATTCCACGCCAACTCGACCACTTTTGAACCCGACCATTTTTGATTTGGCTGAAAGTTTGTCATCTTTTTGTACCCTATTGAAAACTTGTTTGAGAATTTTTCAGATTTTTCGACCCAGCCAAAAAAAAGTTATAGCATTTTCAAAAAACATCGATTTTTTTTTTAAATAACCGTAAAACTGTCAAAAATTAACTTATCGGGACGTTTTTTTTTTTTGAAATTTTTGTCTTTAAATGTACTTTTCAGAAAAAAATATGACAAAATTTTACAGATTCATCTTGAACGTTTTTTTTTGACATTTTCGGAAAAAAACAAAAATTTCGAGATGAATGACACTTTTTTTTTAATTTTTTTTTTTTTATAAAAAACTTTGATTTTTTCTACAAATGCTCAGAAAATTTCAGATTGGGATTATTTCGCGTTCTATTTTTTTTTTTATTTTAGAAAAAAATATTTTTTTTTTTTTTCTCCGCTTATTTATCATGATGGTGCTCTTAAATTCTTCCAGGACTGACCGAGATTCTAGAAAATTGAAGAAAAATAATAATAATAATAGTTAGGGGTGATGAAAATCAAGAAAATTCCATTTATCCTGAAAAAATTAGTAATTAAATTTAGTTGTGTATTTATCTACTGAAGTATTTGAAGCGTCAAGTAAAAGCTTAGAAACATGGGCGTAACTAGGGGGGTGCCAGGGGGCCTGGCCCTCCCCAGAAAGCTCCTTGCCCCAAGAAGAATTGAAGGGGAGCCATGGGACCAGCTATCTTCCGGTGGGCCTGGAAAGCCCCATATTTTCTCAATTTTTCTTGGGGAACGCGAAATAATCCCACTCTGAAATTTTCAGAGCATTTGTAGAAAAAATCAGTTTTTTAATAAAAAAAAAAAAAAATTAAAAAAAAAAGTGTCATTCATCCCGAAATTTTTGTTTTTTTCCGAAAATGTCAAAAAAACGTTCAAGATGAATCTGTAAAATTTTGTCATATTTTTTTCTGAAAAGTACATTTAAAGACAAAAATTTCAAAAAAAAAAAAAAAAAAAAAACGTCCCGATAACATGACAAAGTCAAAAATTGATTATTTGAAAGAAAACTGACCAAATATACTGAAATATCATGAAGAAAATTCATACCTAGGGTTAGATTACCATGATATATTGAGGCCAGATCCGGACAGACGACTTCAGGGGATCTAGGGAGTATGGAAAAATTTTTGAAAATTAGGCATTCAAATTTGCTTTTTTAGCTATCCTGAGATGTGAAAAATTTATAATATTTTTGTTTAGTTTTAAAATATTAAATAAAACTTTTGAATTTTTGTCTGTCCAAAAGGGGGGGGGGGGGGCCCGGGCCCCTCTGGGACCGCTAGTGCACATGCCCCTTCTCCTGTCTATAGAAAAACAGGACTGACTTCCTTGATGTATTAGATTCATGCTTTTGTTCTCTTTGTTTATCTCGGACTTGGAGAGACATCTCGAGAAAGCGGGTTGCTCCGGTATAAACGTGGAGACAACCGAAATTTCTTGCCTCTTATACGCCGATGACCTTATATTGTTGAGTGACACGCCTAGGGATGTTAATTTGAAATTAAGAGCTCTCAGCGATTACTGCTCTGTAAACGACCTCAAAGTAAACACAACCAAGACAAAAATTGTAATTTTCCATAGAGGAAGATTTTCAGTACAGAGAAACTTCAACTACAACAACTACCGGTTGGAAAGTGTGCATAGCTATGTATATCTGGGAGTCCCTTTCACCCATACGGGTGTGTATCTCGAGGCTGCGAACGAAGCAAGAAGAAAGGGACAGATGGCCCTGGGCTCGGTACTGGGAATTCTCGCAAAAATTAAGTGCAGAGATTGGAGCACGGGACTTACTTTGTATCACTCCATGGTTAGAAGTATTCTTCTATACGGAGCCCCTATCTGGGCTCTCCGATATTTAGAAATTATTGAGAAAGTCCAAATTAACTTCTTTAAAACAATGCTCCAACTCCCCAGGACTACACCCAATGCTGTGATAAGAGTCGAGATGGGAATAACTGCTTTGTCCTACCATGTAGTTAAGCTGTCTCTTCGATGGGTGGAAAAAATTCTGAAAATGGAAGATCACAGATACCCAAAAATCTGTTTTATGAAACTACAGTCTAGATGCCACCCTAATAATACGAAACATAATTGGGTTGCCCAAATGAAATCTGTTCTTTCGTCGGCAGGGATGAACGTCAACCTCCTCGACCACCAGTCGGTTAGGGTTGGTATGGATGGATCACTGGAGGGCTTCCGGGAAAGCCTGATAGCCAGGGACAGGGAGATCATTGGAATATCCAGATTTAGCCTTTACTACAAGCATGTCGTCTCTCACCAGTCACATTTCGCTGAACAGTCATACCTGCATGAAAGAAGTAATTTTATTTACACAAGGCTACTGGCGCAGTCCAGGATGGCTGGAAAATATACTTTGAAACTATCTGTCAACCGCCAGAGATATGTGATAAATGCACGATATGTAACTGCCTCTTGTCCGAAACACTGTTTCATATTGTATTTGTTTGCCCCGCATACTCAACTTCAAGAAAACTCCATCTGGATGACATGGAGATTGCCACGGGGAACCTCTCGAGCCTTCTTCGAACAATGGGTGACGACCCCCAAAAATTAAGAAGATTCTATTTTTATATAGAGTCGGCAATGAAAATAAGATCTTTCATCATGGACTAGGGGCGGGCTGTGTGTGTGGGTCTCCTTGCTCAATGTTTTCATAAGACTCACATGATATGAACCAAAATTAATTAACTGACAATCCTTAAAAATGTTCGCTCTTATTCACAATATTATCAACTGTTAGACTTTTAATTGTTTGTATTTTCTGTGTTTCAATGTTTCAATTATTATTACTCTGTCTCCATTGTAAAAAATACTATGTATTATATACAATTAAATAAATTAATAATTAATTAATAATAATAGATTCATGCCAAAAGTTAGATGTCGAAATTTTGACGGATTTGAGGTCCGAGGAGTGCAAAAAACGAACCTTTTGGGTCTTATTAGGAGATCAAGACATTAGAATTTGCGATTTTTCTCTGGCTCTAATTTATTACGCATTTGGTAAAATAATTTCCACAAGCTCCTCGCAAAGAACAAATAAAAGTTAAGAGTAGAATTTGCACACATGCTCTCTGTCCAAATGTTCTATCTACTAAACTCTATATTTCTTTTTAAATTCCTGATATAACGATAAACGCCTGGTAGATGTAAGAGTTTTTTATTTTGATTTTTTTTTTTCTATAGGTCCAGTCTTCCCATGTATTGTTTGTAAAACAAATTTCATAAATTTATATTTTCTCTGGAAACATTCAAAGAAATGTTTAAAAAGCCATTTACAAGTATTAGATAAAGGCAAATTTAATTTCCTCCAAAGAGCATCAAAAAAGTCAACAGGTAAGCAAATTAAAAGTCTTATTATTATTCATTTCTTTTCTTATTAGATATTGAGCATTTGTTTGATTCTAGGAATAAGAAACAACGAAGAATTCAAGACCAAAGCTGAAAAAAAGAAAGATGTATTCAAGGCCAAAAAGAAGAATTCAAAAACGTCTCTCAACAATAAAAAGATCCCTTGTAGGAAATACTTTACATGCGATGTTTGTATGAAAGAATTTAAATTTCAATCTCATCTCACTAGACATTTAAATATTCATTCTGGGGAAAAACAATTTAAATGCAATATCTGTTTGAAACAATTTTATGACAAATATAGCCTCACGAGACATTTAAATATTCATACTGGGGAAAAACAATTTAAATGCAATATCTGTTTGAAACAATTTAATTACAAAGATATCCTCACGAAACATTTAAATATTCATTCTGGGGAAAAACAATTTAAATGCAATATCTGTTTTAAACAATTTAATCAAAAATCTAACCTCACGAATCATTTAAATATTCATTCTGGGGAAAAACAATTTAAATGCAATATCTGTTTCAAACAATTTTATGACAAATATAGCCTCACGAGACATTTAAATATTCATACTTGGGAAAAACAATTTAAATGCAATATCTGTTTGAAACAATTTAATTACAAAGATAGCCTCACGAAACATTTAAATATTCATTCTGGGGAAAAACAATTTAAATGCAATATCTGTCTCAAACAATTTAATCAAAAATCAACCCTCACGAAACATTTAAATATTCATACTGGGGAAAAACAATTTAAATGCAATATCTGTTTCAAACAATTTTATGACAAATATAGCTTCACGAGACATTTAAATATTCATTCTGGGGAAAAACAATTTAAATGCAATATCTGTTTGAAACAATTTAATTACAAAGATAGCCTCACGAAACATTTAAATATTCATTCTGGGGAAAAACAATTTAAATGCAATATCTGTCTCAAACAATTTAATCAAAAATCTCACCTCACGAGACATTTAAATATTCATACTGGGGAAAAACAATTTAAATGCGATATCTGTTACAAACAATTTAATCAAAAATCTCACCTCACGAGACATTTAAATATTCATACTGGGAAAAAACAATTTAAAGGCTTATCCGTTTGAAAAAATTTGATTTAAATTCTTACGTCCACGAAGCATTTAAATCATGATTATGATGAAAATCTATTTCAAAGCGCTATCTTTTTCACACAATATAATTAATATTTTATTTAAATTTACATACAGGGGGAAAAAAAATTTAAAATGCCTTATTGTAAATGTGCTTTTTTAAAAAAAAATTTAATCATCTCTAACGTTTGCAATGGTATTAGGTGCATTTAATTATAATTATCTTATTTTATTCGGTTTTACATTTATATCAAAAATTAAAGCCAATATTTTTGGAAAAGATAAAACATTTATTTTAGTATACAATGTAATATTTATTACTAGATATAAAATAATTAAAAGTGAAGAAAATAGTAGTTTGAACGTTTTCCCCCTTCACCCCCTTCACCCTGCGAACAGATCTGTGTGTGTGTGTGTGAAAGGCTGTGGTGGGAGAACTGCTTTCCCCTTCCTTTTCGGGAATTAATGAAGAAACACCTGAAAAAGACAATTGTACAGAAAATCAAGAAGGAACATTCTATCTATAATTTTATATCAACATACTTGCGAAGTTTTCTGTTTAATCAAGTTGTTAATTACGAGGAACAACAACAAAAATTTACCCCTACTCCCTTGAAACAAGGAGGGGTGGAATCTCGCGAGGCGAGCGTGGTCTGGCGTCCCGGAGGGAGACGGGCAGACTAGAGATGGGCAAAATCGTTCTTTTTGAGGAACGGGTCGTTCGCCGTTCGATTTCTGAAACGACCCGTTCACCACGACCCGTTCACCGTTCTTTTTTTCAATTTCTCTTCCCCCCCCCCAAACAAAAAAAAACATGCCTTGTTAAAATTTAAGAGTTAAGCTTAGGTAAGAATTCATATTTATTTTATTTCAAAAATTATACTATAAGTTACGGAGGGGGAGGGGGGGGAGGGGGATAGTTTAGCTGGAAAGTTTACCACAAGAATATATAGGCATATATATATATATATATATATATATATATATATATATATAAGGTTATATGTAAAAATAAACATAAAATATAGTTAAACATTTTTAATGAACATTTTATATATTGCTGTTTAAAAATACAATTTGATTTAAATTTGAAGAAGTTAACCTACTTCTTCTCTCCGTTAAAATTTGTCCTGCCTTGGAAAATATCCTTTCACAGGGTACAGAACTGGCAGGAATACATAATCTCTTTAAAACGATTTGATATATATGGGGATATATTAGTTTCCTTTGCTTCCACCATAATAAAGGGTCTTGATCCCTTTTAAGCAATGGCTCTGCTAAAAATTTATTCGTTATCCTTGTCAAATTCCTCCCACAATATCGAAGTCGATGAAACCGAAGTTGCTATAGAGAGATTTTCCGGTGTCTCTCTTGTTGAATTCCTCGATTCATGCGAAATAATATTTTTAATTTGCCCAACCAAACTATCATACGTTTGTTTATATTTTGCAACGTTGTCTTTAAATCCCTTTTTTTTAAATCTAGGGTCTAAAAGGACACTTTGAAGAATCAATTCTTGAGGCTAGCTTCTTTGGGATTAAAGTGATCCCATAATTCGCTGGACTTGATTGTGCTGGCCTTGTGGGACATCTGAAAATGTTTACTTTTGATATATCTATATGGATTTAATTATAAAATTGGCATAGCTAATTATATTAACGATAGTTCTAAATTTAAGTCATGAAAAAAGCAGCCAATTATTAGGAAAATAGGAAAATAAACACTTTAGTTATATCGTGTATAAAATAATCAAATATTTTTTAACAAATAATAAAAATTAATAATTTATTTGGAATAAAATTTAATTAAGAATATAAAATAAAAAGGCAATTTATAGATATATGTTAAAAAATTGATATTCATTTTTTATTTTATTCGATTCTAAATAATTTGATACTCTTATCTTTTTTTAAGGTGATATATTAATTAGATATAAAAAAATCATTTAGCTTACTTACCTTATAAATTATTGAACTAAAACCAAGTAAATTTGAAAAAATTCAAAATTTTTTATGGAAAATTTTGTGTTGAAGAAACCAAAGGGTGAATAAAAATAATCTGAAATAAGATGAATATTAATATTTTTAGAAAAACAATTCATAATTAGTTATCAAAATTTTATCAAAAATTCAAAAAAATAAAAACCAAATTTAATAAGTTAAAATATTATATAAATTAAAAAAAGTTATATATTCTATTTTTTTATTCAATTATAGTTAAAGTAAAATGATAATTAATTTATTAATTAGACATAAATAATAATCCAACTGACCTTATGCTTAAGTATTGAAATCAGATTGAAATATTGAACTCATCAGGAAATTAAAACCAAATAAATAATTAAACATGTGAAAAATAAGTTTACCGTGAAATTTGAAATACTTTGACAGAAAAGTTCTATGACTTGTATGTGTTTCTAAGTTCAGAATGAACCTAAAATTAAACATCCAAAGTTTTACCGAATTTCAACGAAAAATCCCGGACGAACTCGAAGGAGTAAGGAAGAAAAGCTAAAACACATGAACGGATGAACGGCCGTTCGCCAAACGAACGGATAAAACAAATGAACGGATAAACGAACGGATAAAACAAATGAACGGATGACCGGCCGTTCGCCAAACGAACGGATAAAACAAATGAACGGATAAACGAACGGACAAAACAAATGAACGGATAAACGAACGGATAAAACAAATGAACGGATAAACGAACGGATAAAACAAATGAACGGATAAACGAACGGATAAAACAAATGAACGGATGACCGGCCGTTCGCCAAACGAACGGATAAAACAAATGAACGGAGGACCGGTCGGTCGCCGAAGACAGGTCAAAACAACGAACGGAGGACCGGCGAACGGCGAACGGTTAAAAGCGCGACCCGTTCACTCCCGTTCACTTCAACGACCCGTTCTTCGCGACCCGTTCGCGAACGGAATGCCCACCTCTAGGGCAGACACAACTGAGACGTGAATGTGTATGCATAAGACACCAGCTAGCTGCTAAATTGATGATTGTTCCGGCTTCTGTACTCTACATCTTTTCAAATCTATTCTTCTGATGGGGTTCCATGATCCATCGAAGCCATCCCTGCCTGTAACAATACATCTCTGAAGGCAATATCGACTCGTTCCGGAACAGGAGACAAACCCTACCTGGTCGTGGATGTCCAAGGTGTTCTTCTTTCAGAGAGACCAACCACCAATTCGCCGTAAACACACAGATAAGTGAAACACCCCTTTCTCCCTGTTGTGATCTCACAAATTATCAGTGCAATCTAACTCTTTTCACTTAACAAAAGCGCTTATAAATAAATTAAATAACACAATATTTAATTAATTATCTCATGAGAAATAGACTTTGAACAATCGTAATTTTAGTCTTTAAGAATACATTTTTTATTAAACGCAGAGATCTCGTAAAATTTTCATTTAACTTCATTCTTTTATAATAAATATCTTTCTTTACTATTAAGAAGATAATTTCAAGTCAATACCATTGTATAATCAAATTTATAAAACTAATCAATATAAATAATTATCTAATTTATGCGAAGCAAAGATACTCAAATTCATTTATTAAATATAATTCTCTTTCATTAATTAAAGCAATTTTTTTTTATTCATACTGTCGAGATATAATCTCTTGATCAACCCTTTCCTCTCAAATAATTAATTAGTTATCATTTATTTTAATAATTAATTCAATTGGTTAATTGTTTCTCTCCTTAGTGAAATTTTTTCTCTTGAAATTTAATTTTTATTTGCAAGTCATTTTCTTTTCTCTCACTTAAGAAATTATATTACAATTTATTTTATTTCTCTTTTAAAATTTAGTCAATCAAATGCCGACTAATGTTTAAAAATAAATATTATTTTCTTTTTCTTTACTTTAAATTTAATCAAAAGGTGCCGAGTGTACTGAGGCGTCTTTGGAGGATTAAGGAAATTTATTGCTAGTCGGAAATTCTTTTGTATAAATACATATTAATATATTTGTAAACTATCTTTTTTTGTGTCGTGTCTGTGTAAGCTAGTGTCAATGTATGTGTGTACGGCCATCTCCATGGTAACGTCGAGTGCAAGAGCGTTCAGCCAATGAACGCGCTGGAATCGAGTCACGTCAGCACTCCACGTGGACTAGAAATTTTCCCCTCAACCGCGACGGCTGGGGAATCCAAGCCATTTCTCCACACTTATGCGTTTTGCTGCCGAAGAGAACACACCTCGCATACAAGCGCTCTCTCTCTCTTAGTAAAAGAGATTCTAATAATTCTACACCAAACCGGTGTTAATATATCATATATTTAATTAATATAACAGTATTCCCTGGGCTCTATTACACCAGTAATACAGCCTTCTGGTGTCATTGCCCAGAGAGAGAGATTTGTGTGTGGACAAACCACTTGTTGATGTAATCAACCACCAGTGACGTCTCTGTCGCTGTATCTTTCGCCTCGGATGCTGGAACCGGGCGAGTAGTCTCAAAACGTCGTCCACTATCATCAACGTAATTCCTGGGACCGAAACGTCGATGTTCGTGCAGTGCTGTGTGGTATCGTACATTATTATTTTTTTTTATTGATCGATCAAATCAGTTAAACAATTTCAAATTTTTCCAAAGACATTATTGGGAATAATTCCCAATAAATTACTCTCATTATCTAGTACATATATAATATGCAGCTGCTTAATCTAATTTAAATTAAACCAATATATATTTATATTTTTGTCTAATTCACTTTAACATTAGTACGAGATCTCAATTATTATTAAGATTTAATATCGAACCATCAATTCTATTTCGGTTCTAATCATTCAAAATTTTACTTTTATTTACCAAGGAAATTTCCAAGATAATTTAAATTCAATTTAATTAAATTATTCAATGTACAAATAATAATTTGTAAAAGGAAAAGAAAATTTATGCTTATTTATCTTGATATTATTTTTGAGATGCAACTTTCAAATAAATCTTGACTTTCTTCCATTTTTATTTCTTTCAAAGATTTTTTTTTAATAAATTTTTATGAAGTATACTGCAGCTCTTGACTTCTTATTTCTGTAGATCAACCCTGAATTTTTCTTTATTACCAGGAAAACTTTCCAGCGAAGCTACTCTCCTTGAGTTACCCATTATTATCTTTAACTGTGGAGTCTGTCCACCTTTCAGCCAAGGCTCGGTTCACTGTCTTTCCTGTGGAAAGGCACTGAACTGCGTCTTGTAAGCGAAGCAACCAAAAAGGTTCCACCTCCTGTGGAACACCACTACCCTTTCGGCCTTCTCGTCCTAACGAGCGCTAAATTTCTTTCTTTTTGTTATAATCTCTGCCTTGTTAAGTACAGTAATTAGAAATTTTTAAGGACAAATTGCCAGAATCCCCTATTCAACGAAGTCTTTTTGGCCTTCGTCCCCAACCCCCAGGACAAGAAACCAAAAAACCGACGATAATACCTACAAGAAAATTATTTCTTTATGCGTTATTTGGACGATGTTATGCATGAAGGAACCAAGCGCCATTAACTTACAAATCTGATCTAAAGGGCATTTCATTTCCCCAATTGAATTTTTTCTTATTGAAAATATTATTTACAAAATAGAATAATAATGTTGTTATATATAAAGCCCCATGAGAGTGCAAGAAGATAAGGAATTATACCTGGAAATTTTTTTATACATCAAATAAAAACGAGTCAATGTTTGTGAAAAAGTTTATATTATTTATTTAAAATATAATGACAATAGTTCATTTTAATTATATCAAATTACACTGAGGGAATCAAATTAACACCCAACCCTTTCCCCCCCCCTTTTGTGCGGCGATGTGTGGATTGGAAGAAAAGAGAGAAGGGGGAATGGTCCTCCCCTTTAACATTGAAAGGAATCTGAAAAAGAAGAAGCGAAGATTAGTTAAAAGAAAAGTGAATTAAAATAACAAAATAATGAATTTTTCACTTACAAAAAAATCAAAATTTCTTCTTAATAAGAAAGAATTAAAATATAAATTCCATAAGGTGAACCCCCACCCCAATGGAGGGGGAGCGTCTGGGCGAAGGGGAAGCCAAGTCACGAGGAGAGGAGGAGACGCTCTTGAGCAACCAAGCGAGACGGAGCTTTTGAAAGTCCGCAAGAATATAATTTTAAAGTGTGCGTTTTCCTATCAATATAAAAACGCGACCAATTGTTGAAGTGGTCCAGATATATATCACAACACCTACAATCAAAGAAAACCGAAGGAAGAGGCGAGCAATCTCCATTACACACACGTTTAATTACCTGAGCAGCGACGGCAAGGCAGCTTCCAATTCCGCAACATTCAAACTAATCGACGTTCTCAATAACCAGCTAAGTTGTCCGTATTTGCCCCTGTGTTCCCCAGTGTTTGATTTCATAAATAAAGCGCTTAAATAAAATTACAAAGGTTCAAAATAATATATGATCCTATATCGAACTCACGTAAATTATTAATCAATCTCACGTGACGATATACAAACTCTTAAAATAAATTAATAAAAAATATGGGGATTGACTTCCCCGAGACTTTCTCGTATATTCTTTTGGAATTATGTCTGGGTGTGTGTGTGTGAACACGATTGCTTAAAAACCAAAGCAGCTAGATCGATGAAATTTGGTATATGCTCCTTACACTAAAATTGTAGATTTCTATCAACTTTTGGAGTAAATATGTCACTTGGAAGTAGTACTTTACTTAAAAAGTTTTTTCAAAAATTTAGAAATTTTCAATTTTTTTGTTATATTATGGTAAAATACTCAATTTTAAAAAGTTTTTATTCTTTGACATTTTTCGAAAACTGAATAGTTTTTTGAAATAATCACAGAAGAAATAGAAAATATTCGTTAATTTTGATAAAAAATCAAAACAAAATCATACAGGTGTCATTAAAAAAAGGGTAAATATAAACAAATGAATTTGTTTATATTTACCCTTTTTTTATGACACCTGTATGATTTTGTTTTGATTTTTTATCAAAATTAACGAATATTTTCTATTTCTTCTGTGATTATTTCAAAAACTATTCAGTTTTCGTAAAAATGTCAAAGAATAAAAACTTTTTAAAATTGAGTATTTTACCATAATATAACAAAAAAAATTGAAAATTTCAAAATTTTTGAAAAAACTTTTTAAGTAAAGTACTACTTCCAAGTGACATATTTACTCCAAAAGTTGATAGAAATCTACAATTTTAGTGTAAGGAGCATATACCAAATTTCATCGATCTAGCTGCTTTGGTTTTAAGCAATCGTGTTTACACACAACACACACACACACACACACACACACACACACAGACATAATGCCAAAAATGGTTTTTTTTGGACTCAGGGAGGTCTAAAACGTGGAGAAACATCAAAATCTCGAAGTCGAATTTTTTTACGATTACATAACTTTCTCTATACGAGAAAGTAAAAAGAATAGTAATTAACTTTCCCTAGTATAAGCCTAGATATAAGTTTTATCTGAAATCAAAATACAGCAAATACTAAATAAATATAGTAAAAGTATATTTAACAATTAATAAATAAAATTCGTTGTATAAATTAAATGCAAACCACTCATTGCTCATTTAACTAATCATAATCAAACTAATTAAAGCGAAGTAGATAACTCATTAAAAATTAATTAACAAAATTCTTATTTCTTTTATTTTCAACACCCTTTATTGACAATTTCAGGTACCGGCTAAGCTGAGTTGCACGTAATAAAATTTAATAAAAAGCACACACCCCCGTATATAGATCCCATGGTAGAGGTGCTGGTGATTTGAAGCTGATTTATAAAAAGATCAGCAATCCTTTTCAAGGCCGGCAAGCTTTTGTCGTTCAAGTATTATAAAACAAAATTCATAAAAGTAAATCTAATAAAATTTTTTCAATAATCAAGACGTGCAACAGATTAGGCCTGTAATTAGTTTATTTAAACAAAAATAAATAAATAAATAAGAGTTAGATATTAGATTCGGATATCAAATTACAGTAAGGGATTATTAATAATAAATCTGGACAAAATTAAACAAATAATTTTCTCAATAATTTTCTTCATAACTAAAATTACCGAGCAATTTAATCAAAATAAATTCGAAATTTAATATAAAAAAAAAAATTCCAAAATCAATTCGAAATTCAATTTATACATTTAAATAAATATACGCCAGACAAACAGCTGGGCATTATTCAGGTCAAGGTCAAGAAAGTAAGTCAAGGTCAAAAACATGTTTCAACACGAATACTATTTAGGAGAGAGACAGGCACGTCAAGGAATAGAACGAGTCAAAGGAGAACAGGTTGACGCACCGGTTGAAAAGTACGATCCACGTTATCTATTATTACAACAATTGCAACAATATCTGGAATTGCAACAACAATTATCTCGACAATTACAACTAAAATCCCAACAATTACAACAACAATTATCTCAACAATTACAACAACAGTTCCAACAGTCACAAGAATCGCAACAACAATTCTCTCGACAATTAGTACAACAGCTACAACAAACAATACATAGCGAAATCAGCTCTGTTTTCCAGACCATAAAAGGGAATTCAGAACAGAGTCACATAGTTAAGAAAAGAATAGACATAACTCAAGAAAAGGTAGAAGCTCAGGAACAAGTCATAGGTAAAATTCCCCTGATAGAAAATAAAGCCATGCAATTAGAGGAGCAGTGGAGACAACTCCCAGCCTTAGTGGAGGGGCAAGTTAACCAACTTCGTCTGTCTCCAACCCCTACCATTTACGACCAGCCTCGACAGGTACCGAAGGTCACGGTAACCGACGCTAGGGATCCCGAGACGGTCATAAAA